>CM060462.1:4517500-4782500 GCA_030544235.1 Lepturacanthus savala | reverse complement strand
CAGCAAAATGTATGTAAAGAATTAAAGTAAATGACTTATATTATTATATATGGTATCATTATATCATTAATACTGAAGCATCGATGTGTAAGCAGTATGTTACTGATGTGTTTAACCACTTTATATGCAGTTTATATCCATTTAACGCTACAAATAATTCAATCCTGTGGTTCCCACATGAATTCTGATTCACTAATCTCTTTATTCACTGGGCTTTTTCTGTAATCAGTCACTTTTGGTGAAAAATATTGGATCATTTGTACATTTTTTGAAATGAAACCATGTGAGAGGGAAATAAATCTCTATTTGGTGGAGCTGTTAAACAGCTCAGATATGAGAAATGTGACCTGGCCTCAAAAGAGAAAAAGGTCGGAAAACACAGGTTGTTATATTATTGATTGTGTTAAACCAGCATCTGAAAAGTGACTAAAGCTAAAGAATATGTCCCTCTGAAATGTATTGGAGTGGAGATTAAAGTAATATCACATGGGAATAGTCAACTTGAGTAAATATCTGCTTTATTACCTTCCACTACTAGTTACAGCCCTAGTTAAATGTTGTTTAAATGAGTGTTTTATATGTAATGTGGCCTCCTTTATAACAGGGAGGTGGAAACAGACTATTTTAGAGAATCCCCCGCCGGCAACAACCAACGCAACACAACAGGCGCTCTGTGGTGTGATTTTCGCAGCTTTCTGCGGCAGCAACATGTCAGTCAGCTGCTTCAGATTTAGGTCACATCCATAAACTGGAAATCGTGGACTCCCGCGGTGAATTTCAGCGCAGTCGGGCCGCATCGATCCAGCAGCCGCGCGGAGCTGCAGGTGCTCCGACCCCGCCTGCTGGTTCCCAGCGAACCGCAGCCGCGGGAACCTGAACTCCAGGAGTTTATGGGTTTATGAAGTCACAAAGAACACTGAGAGGACGACATTAGCGGCCGTCCACACACAGCTGACGGCTGCTGACGGCTGGAACAGGTCAGGACGCTTCAGCAGCAGACAAAGTGGACAAAACAACACACTCAACTTACTGTGATGGTGACTTCGTGCTTTTTCAACCGATACTTGAGGCTCTTCATTGTGAAACCGCCGCCTCCTGCCGTTAAAAGACGCCTTCAAGTAAATAACTTCGCCAGAAAGTGACAAAAGTTGCCCGAAAAGAGTCACACGAAGTTACTTTATCCTCTTTTTGTCCCACGGGGCGAGTTTCACCTGACGCCTGCCCGCAATCGCTGATCCCGCTTTGACGGACAAGCCCCTTCGGCCAATCAGGGGGAAGCGTCCGCGCTGTGGTTTGACTTTTCATCCAATCGGATGCGACTGAGGGAAAAAGGGGGCGGGACTTCCTTGTCGAGTATCGTTGGGAGAAGTTGGGAGGCATCCTGGGACAAGACAGGGAAATCTCAGAGGTAACCAAGGAGGAAGTCTGGAGTGACGTCACACTTACCTGAAAACAGTAGCTATATATATATACTATAAGTAGTAGTAGTAGTAGTATATACATATATATATATATATATATATATATATATATATATATATATATATATATATATATATATATATATATATATATATATATATATATATATATATTGATTTCTGAACTCTTGTGAAGTTTTCTTCACATTGTTTGAGGTCTGAAAACATTTTGTCTTTTTTGTTATTTTGACCATTTGTCATTTTCTGCAAATAAATGCTCTATTTTTATTTGGAATTTAGGGGAAATGTTGTCAGTAGTTTATAGACTCAAACAAAAATGTTGATTTTGCCCAAACACATAACACAAAACACAATTTTGTAGTGGTCTCTTATTTTTTTCCAGAGCTGTATATATATATAACAATGACAGTAACAGGCCAACTACCACTGTATGCTGCATATCGACAAGGACAATAATGGTGGAAACTAAGTACATTTACTCAAGTTGAGTAAAGTAAAAGCAGAAGTAGGCTATCATCAGCAACTAAAACTAAAAGTACTCATTATGCAGACTGTATTGCATTATTATAGTAATGTTAATGGTTTAATTTACCCCTCTGGAGCCAATTTTAGATACTTTAGTTAGATTAAAAATAAAGATACTGCATCGTATTTGGCACTTTTTACACACACTCAAAAATAAAAGTTCAATAATTTAATAGATTATAGATAATGCAATATTAATGTATGTTAATGTTATGTAGAATATTATTATCTGAAAAGCTGTAGTAAAAATGTAGTTGAGTAGAAAGTACAGTAGTATTAGTAGTAGCCTCTGTGGTATATAGTATAAAGTAAAGTATAAAGTAAATCCAGATGGAAATACTCAACTACTACAACTTAAGTAACAATTATAACTAGAATATACATTTCCTAGCAGAATATTCATTAGTATCTCATTGCTACGTTAACCTCAATGCTCTCACACTGAACAGATGGATGGAGGATGAGTGGTGGAGGCGTCCTGGTGAACAGGACGGTCTCAGGAGTGTTTTGGGAGCGTTCAGAGACGCTGCGTTGCAGATCACAACCTTTCAGAGAGTTCCAGGGGGTGGGGGCTGCAACACTGAAGCCTCTTTCTGCAGAAGTGGGTGTGGAGGTGGAGAACAGGGCCGTAGCTGAGGTCTGCGGATTCCAGGACAGGGTGCAGGGGTGGAGGAAGTACAGCCTCCGAGAAAATGTTCTTTACTGCTTCCCACCACTAAACCAAACCTACGGTAGTGGCCATGAATGGAAAACAGTACCTCATTATGTAATATTGATTATAAAATGACAATAATTAAAAAGTTTTAACACAAATAAGAATGCTCATAGGCACAGACATGGTGTATTTTTAGGTGTTGGTATTAGCTACATTTACCTCAGAAAAGCAGCTTGTCATCATTTATAGCAGATGGCTGGAATGTGGTCTGTCTGTTAATGAGCTGCTCCTCCTGTCTGCAAATCTGTGTGTCTGCATCTAAATATAATCTGATGGAAACTATTTCCTCAACCATAACGATAAGTTGTTTATTACCTGCACCAGGGAGGTTATGTTGGAGCTGCCTGTTTGTTATCAAAATACCTAAAAAAAAAGTTTTGGACTGATTCTCATCAAATTTACACTGGTAATATCTTTGCACACTACGCCAAGAGAGGAATTTCACTACACCTACCTTTCATTCCACAATAGTGTGTGTATTTAAGTATGAATTCGCAATATGCTGCTTTCCATAAACATCTGAAAATAACTTATTTAGCTATAACTTCCAGTTCTTTCTCTAATAAACTCATCTTCCTTTAGGAGACAGTTGCTCAAATTGGAATATAGTGGGGCCAATGCAGTTTGATAGAGTGTGTTTATTTATTTATGGCTCTGATTATTCATTGCATTTCCTGCCATTTTATATAAATAAACCAGATAGGTCCTCTTTATATATACAGTAACATGGATGCTGTCACATCCAGTCATTCTCAGACAACACAGTGCTTGTGCAGCTAGTTTTCATTGCTTCATAAAATAAATAAATCTGTGGTCTTAAATTGATAGATTGGATAGAAAATAAGAATAAAAACATAGTTCTCCCACATAAAGTTTGATATATTTTTCAAAAAGTTAAGTTTTATAAAGAAGTATTGGAAAATACTCTGACATCTATTTTTTGCAGGGCTACAAACCAAGAAGTTTGGGAACTAATATTTAATAATGTAATATCTTAGCATTATGTTATTATATGTAAAACACTTTTATCTGAAACTCGACTGACTGTAGCAGAGTAAAAGTACCATATTTCAATGGCTTTAGCTACTTTTCACATCAACATTTTACATGATTGTATTATTAAAATTAAAGCAGCGGTTTACAAACATGTGTCTGTGTCGTTTCTCTAAATTTAATTTCAAATACATAAAACCATAGTGGTAAAACTGCAATATTTCAGAAAACACTGTCATGAGAGAAAACATATTATTTTAATTATCATCTCACAGTTTTAGTCTCACAGATTTATCTTGTCTTTTCTGAAGATCAAATAATACTTATGCACAGATTCATTAGTATTATTATTCATCAATAATTTATAACGCTTTAATAAAAATGTACCCAGTAATATTGAAGTTATTTAAGTAGAATAACCTAAGAACTTTTACTTGTAATGGAGTAGGAATGGTTGATTAATCAAGTATTGATTGGCTGTTTAACATAGAGATACTGAGTTAAGATTCATAAACACTTAAATAGAGTAGAGACAATATCATAAAGTTTAAACGTTAATCAAAAGTAAAGTAGGTTAAATCAACAGGTGGAAGTGTGGTTTATGAGGGGAATCAATCAGGAGAGAGAATAAACTGCTGCCCCCTTGTGTTCACTAACATAGTACAACAAATAACTCACAGAGACATCAATGGAATATAAATTGAACTTTCTATTCAGCAGCCGTGGGTTAAAGTTTAAATCATGATAAAAAAAAAATGTGTGAATCTCTCAATAAAAAGTAGTAGATGGATTTTGTTTTGTGTTGTTGCCTTCAGACATTCCTTCAACCTGCTTCAAGAAAATATTTACTAAAATGCTACCAGCCATTAGATGTCACTTTGTCTGTGACCCCATGACAACGGTGTTACCATGGAGATGTGGTTTTGTTCTCTGGATTGGAGGAAACACACTGGGCAAGGCAATACAGCCTACATATAAGAGACTAAACCTTCAATGGAGGTCTGAAGGTCAAGGAGTATTTCTAATACTCAGCGTATCTATGTACAGATCAAAATACTTGAGTCCTAAATGTTCTAAATCAATCCATGGTACATGTATGTTTTGTTGTCCTGTAGCCTCTTATTCAAACAGATCTTGACTGACACAGGTGCTTCTACAGCTAATGAGGTGAGAAATGCCCAGTTTCTGTTTTTAGAGTGTTGAATCTCACTGGAAAGAGCTTTAAATACCCGTCATATAGTGGGATTATTCTGCCAGTGTACACTTCACACACTCTGTGTACAATGTGCATGCATTTCTATGTTGAATTAGTATGTGCAGCTGTGAATATAATAAACAATGGGCCCAAATATTGAAAGAAAATAAGGATCCACCTTAAAACCAGTATTTTGCCAGTTGATGTTGGGTCTAATCTACATTACATGAATAAATTAAGGACATCTGCAGGTAAGAGTCAAACAAGTCCTCAGATCATTTACTTAGATAGAAGTAAGTCCTGCATTCATAATCCTATCCAAGTATTATCAGTAACGGTCCTCAAATGATAGATTCTGCAGGAAATTAGAAAAAGCATATGAGGAGTTGGTATTGTGAGGTTGTTTTAAAGTGCTGCTAGTTTTTTATTTAAATGTATATGTACTTTTTAACATGTCAGATGTTATATATGTAACTCAGTGCCTTGTGCATAGCTTTATGCATTTTACATGGGTTATACACTTTGCCTTGTCTTGATTCCTGCTCCTTCACATGGCCCTTGCAAATTTTCTTTTAATGTATGTTCATAAAAGATGGATGTTTTCTTTTGCTCACTGTCTAATCAGATGAATACAAATCTATAATCCACAGTGTTGTTAGTCTTCCGTACCTCAGTACAATAGAGAGTTGAGCCTTCGTGCTACGGTTATTTTCCAGCTTATTACATCAGTGAGTGACACTTTGCTAAAGGCATCGTGAGAGAACAGGATACGCACTAAATCATTTAGAAAAAAACAAAGAAACAACAGGAAAATTGTGTAGAAACATTTCTTTCTTACAAATTGATACAAATACACAAGATACAGATACAAAAACATGAACTGTTGAGTGCTCACCATGTGTTTTTCAGCAATAAATTGCACCTTACGTGGCAGAAGAAACACTAATAAATACAAACATGCAATAGTAACAAATATCTATCATATGGAATACACACAGAACACCAAAGGGGAAAATGTGGTTGTGAGAGAGAAAAAAGAAAAAGAGAGAAAGGAGGAGAGCGAGATTTAGTGGAAGAAAAAAAAAAAGAGACTGTTTGCAATTTTTTAAAATTTCTTAACAGTGACAAGCTCCTGAGACCTTTGTAGAGGAAGCACACCAGTTCAAGTGAAAAATCTAATCCGTGTCTGCACTCAGACGGGTGGTAATGGTTGTTTGACAGTGGCCTGGGAGAGGGGATGACTCAATAGAGCGACGTGTGACGAGAGCTCTCACACAGCCTTGCGGTGGTACTCCGGGGGGGCGACCTCGTAGTCAGTGGCACTGAACAGGGTAGATGAATTCTTTACCAGGTACCTGCGTAAAAAACGAGTAATGACAGGGATTTTAAATTTAGTCTCAATTTCGCCTGCATAAAAATTGTGTTTAGTCACATTTAGTTCATAAGGTTTGCTAGAAAAAAGTGAAATACAACCCTATTTCCTCATAAGGATTATTAATCTAATAGAATTATAGTCTCATGTAGTGTTAATACCAAAAGACATGCAACAATAGACTAGACGGGGCAATTCTTAATTCTTCTGCAGGAATTAACAGACACGGGACGACCACACCATCTGGACTGGATAATACAGAGTTTACCGTTGGCTATTTACAAAGAGGAGGTATTTATTTGTGTAATTTATTTTGTATTTCTCTTAACTTGACATTAAGGAAGCTGCACCAATCAAACATTTTACACTTTTCTTCAAAAGTTACTAAAACAATTATCAATTAATAACTAGCTGTTGCAACTCTAAGCATTTCATTTTTCATTGTTTCTTATATTAAGTGGTATCACTTTATAGTAGCCATATTTAAGGATTGTCATTGGCTAATGGTTTGTAAACCAGCATAAACATTTCGATGACTATTATAACTGAGGATTATAATACCTGGTAAAATGGTTAGTGAATACTCTGGAATGCATCTACAGCATTAATTGGATAGTTAATACTTAGTCAGTGGTTAATAACTGGTTTGTAAAGGATGGTTACTTTATACTAAGGTTTATTAGGGTTTTATTCTATTCTTTTCAAATTAATTACCTTCTGGGGCTTTAACATACCCCAAAACTCACCAAATTTAGCGGAAGCATCGGACATTTGCACCTGGTGAAAAATTAGATAGGTTTTGAATATGGGCGTGGCACCTGACAGTTTTCAAAAGAACAGCTCCACCATCTGTGGCGTGTCTGCAGTGCTGGTTGAACAGGCACAGAGACACAGTCTAAAAATACCCAAATGTTGGATCCATCTGACATTGGACGTTGTTGAGTGTCACTCGGTGAGAAAGATATTTTCCACAGCAGAAAATCGATTTCAGGGCTTCTGTTTTGTGAATTTGGGCTGCACTAATATGAATGTGGATGTAACAGGAGTCTCTGGTGGTGCGGTGGGGAGTCAAACCTTACTTGAGGAAATCTTGGAGGTAAGTGAGCAACAAAGCCAGACTCTTCTCATCCAGCGGCGTGTAGGCGAGCATGGCTCCGATACGAACTGTCGGGGGAGGGGGAGGAGGGGGATATGTGAGGGATAATGCAGAAACAACGGGAGACATCTAAGATAAACATTTTAGACGCCATGCACACAAAGATTCTTTGTGAAAGATTATGAGATTGATTATTTGAGGGCACATCTGAATAAATAACAGACCAGAGCATCTTCCTCATAATCTTCTGGGTGTTTTGTAATTGTTCAAGTTTATGAATTGTATAATCCTTGCATGCAATTTGCATAATCAAATCCACATTTCAATTTGCGTCATGTGCTGTACATGATAAAATACATAAGTGTCCTGTTGCTACGATGAAAACCAAACAGTTTTCCATCATTTTGGATTGACTGATGTTCTGCTCGACTGTTGATGTGTGAAGTCAGAGGTGTCCATTAAGACCAGTAATTAAATGATGTGACGCATCTTAAATACCCAGCTGAGTTCCCCCTGCACAGAGTGTGATATGTTAAATTTCAAACCAAATTTATTTCAATTATCTATAATTAAAAGTGAATGTCAATATCGGCGGGGGGGGGGGGGGGGGGGGGTGTCAAAGTAAATGACACACTGGCTCTCTGAAGGTTTATATATCTTATTTCTACATGAAATAGAAGATTTTTTCCCCCCAGATATATTAATTTATTCAGGCTTCATTACACACAATTTCAATTTTACAATACAAGCAAATGGCCAAAAAAGGGAACAGGAGAAGCAATAGGTTATCAATGTCCCGCCCGACATTTCCTTCTATTATTATTCCCCCGTCTATAAATTCCCCCAAAAAATATTTAAAATATAAATTTAATGTTGAAAAGAAATGCAACAACTCTGAAAACAAGCCAAAGGGAGGTTTGGACCTGGTTATGACTGGTGCAGTTTATGTCTGGCATGAACCAAAAGTCAAAACTCTATCACCTCCATTTTTTTCCTGTTCATTTTTATAATTGATGATGATCACTTTGATAATTGGATCACTTTTTATCCCACAAAATCGTATCTTCCTTTATTCATTAGTCTCCTGGTTTTAATTTCATCTTGCTTTATTTGGCATCACTGTCTCAAAGCAGTATCCTGCTTTTGCTGTGTCAAAGTAAAGTAAACTGTTTTCAAACTGAGTTTACGTCATAAATTAAGTTATTGTTATTATATATTATCATATATGCGTGTGTGCGGGTTTCATTGTGTTTGTACCAAACAGGCGCAGCAGGTGCGGCGCTCCGTACACCAGTGACATGGGCATGTCTGGGTGCTCCGCCAACATCTCAGCATACTGCGGCCTCTCAAACTTGTAAAGCAGCTGAGTACCCAGCATGACGTTGAAGTATTCTCGAATCCCAGACACCACTTCGTTCACTGCATATTCTCTGAGAGGACAGAGGAGAAAAGTCAAGGATTTGTCTGAAGGCAGAAACTTTAAAGAAAACTACATTATACAGATTTAAAATAAAAATGGCTGATCTGAACTGGCTCTTATTCTACAAACAAATATGTCATAATCTGAGACTTGAAATTCTGCAGATGTACAGTTCTAATTTGTTTTAATTAATATTCTATTTATTTGAATTTTATTTATTCCATATAAATGTCTCACTCGTTTTTGGATCATCATTTTTTTTTTATTACTGACATTTTATGCAGCGTGTAATTCATTTAATTCTCATTATTTGCATTTAATACCAGTTATCCTTTCCCCAAATGCTTATGAATTCCTTGCTTCCTGTATTTTGAACGCACATGAATGCACCAGCCTAGCAAAATATCACCACTATCATGCATTAACACCACAATTTAGTTTTTCATTGCATGTTGTTCTAGCTCTGTAAGTATCAGGTCTCAGCAAGTTGATCTTCAAAATCTACTGAAATGAATAGAATGGCATGATATTACTACAGGGAGATAGGAAAAGCACAAAAAGTGGCAGGAAAATGTAGGAAATGTCTGGTTTCTGGTTTTCTGATGCATGAACAATCTAACAGCTAAGATTACAAGATGAACGATTCTTACTTATTGTCTGAGTTTCCTTTTGACTTCTTATAGTTTGCATAGTCCTCCAAGACAGTCTCTACACTCTTCTTAGCAGGCAGATGAAATAACTGGAAGCAACAGAAGAAAACATCTCCTCAATATCAAATGTATTAATAAATATGAGTTATATTTCATGAGATATGCTGCCCCCTATAAATAACAACTATAAACCTAAATAACATAAAAAAACACTATTCAATTAAGCTGTACAAGCATGAAAAGCATTTAAAAAATGAAATGTAACAGCTGACAGCAGAGGGCATAAAGAACTCAATGATTTGTTTTACAGCAACATCCTGAGAGCAGCAATGACAATTTACCAGCTGAGATCAAGTAGGATTCATTCGGATTGGACTCGGATCCATTATATTCCATAATTGCACTAATATCTTATCACAATCCGAAGGGCATGTGAACACACACATCTTATCCACTGTCTGTAACATCCTGAAAAAGGCTAAGAGACTCTTAATAACAGGGTACAAATATAGCCTTTCCTAATATACTGTGTCATTTACTGTGAATGCTAAATCGTATATTGCATGTGAAGAATGACGTCGGCTGACTTTGATGTGTGACTACTCCACCACCCATTGCAGCACCTGCCTGGATGCAGATAGTTATGTGAATTTTCTAAACATCTTTATTTTATCCTTCAATTTCTCACTGGTAACATTTAAAAGGAGGTGTACATATGGATTTTGAAAATATTGACGTTTTCTTTCCTGTAGAAGCGAGAGCAGAGCTTAAGTAAACATACAGTAAACACATGAGCTATGGTCTGCGTGTGTGTGTGGGTGTGTGTGTGTGTGTGTGTGTACATGCGTGTGTGTGTTCACCTGTTTCTGTCGGGTGATGAGGTCCCAGTCGTCCACCAGCCAGGGTTTCAGCTCCTCGGGGATCTTCACCTTTACCTCCACACGGTTGGTGAACATCTCCTCCTGGGGGGAGCACAACAAACAGTACAGAGTTCAGTACAGTTCACGTCATGTACTTTTAGTTTTGATATTTACATTTTCTTCATACGACTAAATATATCATGTAACATGGAGTAGTGCACTTGTGATGCATATTGCTGAATGCAAATTAAATGTGTCTAAATGAAGCATGTTTCTTTCTTGACAGTAATAATTCCTCATATCTCACACTGCTGAACAGAGTAGAGCCTTTTCTGCCAATCACCAGTCTCTTAAGGTTTAGCATACATCTTATTACTATGAAAATTCATTTATCTTACCAGAATGTGACATTTAAAAGCCACAAATTGCTTTTTACATTGGTATTATGTATCTGAATGTTTAGCCTCTAAATTTGAGTTCCAAAAAACTCAAATTGGACAGGCCATAATTAGCGAGTTAAAAAATTTCAGATTAAACATATGAATCTGATTGTGAATGAGTGACCATTGAAGAATAAAAGTTAAATCAAGCTTTTGAAAACATGGGGAGACAGATTTATTCGATTATTTTTATTGCCGTCTGCAAACATTTTGTGTTTCTTGCAGCGCACACAGAATGCAAGGTCCCACTTTCTTCTCTTTACATTGAAATCTCTATATTTGTCCCTCTCTGCTCACAAGAATCTATCTGGAGTGTAACTCTACGTACAGAGTTCTGTAAAAAGATCTTTTGGGTTGAATACTTCAGTTCATCACTGTCTGAATGATCAGTCTTTTTTCAAACATGACTCACAAATTCACAAAAGCCTTGCACGGATTTTTTTTTAACTCCACAATCAGATTAGTATGTTTTCATAGTAACCAGTAGTTGATGATACATACACTCTCCACAGTAGGATCAACCCGAGCCCTCTTCTTCCGTGGTGCCTGTGGCGTTTCTCCACTGCTAGTACCTTCACCCGGGCCTGGGGCTAAACGACACCGTTACAGCGTTATACATCACGCAGATGTGGGATTAGAGGTTTTATTAGGACAGATCCACATATGGGACAGAGCTTTTAGGGCTAATGGCTAACAATAGTTAACTAGTCTATGTGTAGGGATGGGAATTGATATTATTGATACTGCTTAACGATACGATTCTTTATCGATTCTAATTTCGGAAAAAAAGGAGTTTGATTCGGATAAAGTTGGTTTACTTGGAATTCACGACCTTACAACACATTTTTCCTAATAGAAATAAAACAAAATCTCCTTTTTAAAAGGAAATGAGCTGACTATGCATTCAAAAATAACTATAAAGATAAATACTGTCAAATACGACGGAAAACTGCATAGTGCAATCTGAAAATACAATGAAGAATTAATTCTTTTGCACTCCGAAGCGTCAAAAACACGACACTCCTTTAATATTATTCCATGTTTGTGCATATTTGTTATGTCCATTTTGCATTGACTGCAAGTCGTCTGTTGCCTTTTTTCATAAAGTGAAGCCAAACTTTTGGAGCTTTTGAATCTGGTGGGTATCATTGTTGTTTACGACGTGTTAAACCAGTCGTGCTCGTTGGAATCGAGTTACGTCAGTCAGTCATTTTCTATACCTGCTTATTCCTCATAAGGGTCACATGGTCTGCTGGAGCCAATCCGGCGAGAGGCAGGGATACACCCCAGATGGTCGCCAGCCAATCGTGGGGCACACACACCATTCACTCACACACTCACACACCTATGGGCAATTTAGAGTCTCCAATTAACCTCAGCATGTTTTTGGACTGTGGGAGGAAGCTGGAGTACCTGGTGAAAACCCACGCAAACACGGGGAGAACATGCAAACTCCACACAGAAAGGTCCCAGACCCAGGACCAAGGAGGTCTTGAACCTGTGACCTTCTTGCTGTGAGGCAACAGCGCTAACCCCTGCACCACCGTGTCCGTAAGTTACATGACATAGATTTTTACTGATTAGAATCGATAAAAGAATCATTACACAACCAGTTCCCATCTCTATCTATGTGTATGTATTTTTAGATGATATAACATATTCAGGATGTCTCATGACTCCTTTATGCCACGTTAAAAGACAAGAGGTTAAATATGAGAAGTATTTAATCTGAAAATTAACTCAATAATGTTTAAATACACGACTTAACGTGAGTGAGAGAACATGCCGTGTAGAAAACATAAAAACATGTCACTTACTCTTCTGCTTTGCCTTTTTCACTTTCCTAGAAAGACAAAAGCAGCATTATAACGGCGGGTGATGTAACAGCTGCTATGCTGCTTCCCTCCACCTACAGTTAGCTTTCATCATCACATCGAGGTCACACTATTAGAGGAGAGCAAACAACGTTGATACTCACAGATCAACATTTTTCTGCTGCACAGCAGCAATCTTCTTGCTTGGTGCTAAACCCCTCATCTTTCCCTCAACATAATGGTCCCTGAGGAAGAAACAAGGAAAATGAAACAAATGAAAAACTGTGTTTTACTGTTTGTGTGGTGTTCTGCTTCTTCTAATATAAATGTTCTGTTACTGGTTCAGGTTAAACAATTGCAAATTATTTATTCAGTTCCATGGTTACCAAAGCAACAACTACTGGTCCTGCACATAAAAGGCATTCAGTATATACAGACCTACACATTCATATACATATGCAATACATACATACCCTTATACATATATATATATACCCATATACATGTAACTGGGTTGCATCTTCACCACCAATAACATTACTTTAATGTCCAATGCATAGCAAAGCATTCAGTGAGTTATGAGAAATCTACTAGTACCTACTGATATAACTGATATAATCCCTATATAGAACTTTCTCAAGGAATCACATTTTAGCTGTATTTTAACGCTTCGTGTACTTGGTAACTTTAAATTATGAGATTCTTGAAGGTTCCCACGCTGAAGCTTTTTGGGACAAGAACTGTCTAATAAAAGATGTTTTATCGCTAATCTTAGATAGTAACAGATGATTCACTCTCTCAAAAAAAAAAAGAAAACTTACTGATTGGCCTTCTGAAGCTCTTTTTGTTTCGCAAGGTTGCTGTCCACATATTTGAGAACTCTGCTTTCAGGAACCCATTCATCCCAGCTGTGGGAGACACACAAAAGCCATGAGGCACCCTGAAATCTCAGGAAATAAACTCAGCGATTCGTTCAGAAAGATACAGGGGTTTTGAGCACAAACTAAAAGGAACGCAGCTCACTTTTTGTTCCATCCGCTGTAATGAATGAAGTATTTAATCTGCTTCTCCTTTATGTTGCTCTTTACACACTGTAAGACAGGAAAACACACAGGCCTGCGTCGGTCATTGGGCGCAATGTGTATAAATGTTAGTAATCGACTGATAACACAGCTTCAGTGTTGAAACAAACCTTTGCCTCGTATAGCAATGGCCCATGAAAGCACAGGACTCGTTCACCTGGGAGGAGAGAGAAGCAGAGTGAGACCTGAGAGGAAAACACACACTAGCAGCTTGCCTCATTCTGCAGTTTCACCGTTTCCCTCCTAAAATACGATGCAGACTCCTTTAATTTCACCACTATATTTTCCTACATGTACAAATCATAAGATGCAATGCATGCCTTTAAAGCCACATTTGTTTTTTGTGTTTGTTTTCTTCAATTTATCTATAAAAAAAATAGTGTTTTATGTCGAATATGCCTCTAATTTCTCCCTAAAACCTGCTTCGGATGTGTAATTCCGGGTTCCGCCTGCTGCCTGTGAATGGGAGGTGGTGGCGCTGTTGAGCAGAAAAATACACGTCCGACGAAGTTTTCTGAGAGAAACATCCTTTTATATGAAAATTACTGAAGAATACAAACAGCCCATCAGGACGAAAACAAGCGTGGCTTTAATGTCAGGACTGTATTTATATGAATGGTACATTGAGGAAAAAGTAGGGGCGAAATTAAAGAAGCTCTTATCTCATTTTAAAGGGGTAACCTCAAGACTCTACAGAGCGCGTAGCCTCGTATGAGTCTATGAAACATAAACTTTACCCCGACACCGGATCACAGTTCCGTCTGATGTCTGGGTAGCACGTGCTGCAGGTGTCTGGCTTCAGGTGAGCTAACACACGCTGCTTTCAGCGTCTTTTGTGTCACACTAGCTCAGCACTTAGCTTAACCTGGGCGGGTCGTGTGCACCTTTCACTTCATTTTAAGGTGTATTTATGCAATATAGGTTCATTTTGTGCACGTTTAAACGTAATTACCCACATATGTCGGCGGTAATTAAAGCTCCGGAGCCCGGTATCCCTCCCTGGAGACCACTATTGTCGAGCTACAGCAGCAAGAACAACAACAACAACAACAAACCCGCCCCCCTTCAGACGCTCGCAGGGAATCATCCGCCGCATTATCGTGTACCGACCTTCTTGAAATTTAGGTTTAGGGTCCTGTTTTGGCGCCATTCACAGACTCAGCGGGTCGGATCTCTGAATGATCAAATTCGTGCATCGCCAGAGTCCATTTCTTCCAGGCGCAAACACCTCCGACATCGGAGCCAAAGACAAGAAGCCGACGATGGCCTGACTGCTGCGGGGTCACGTGACCAGTGCTGCTGGAGGCTGTGCGGCGTTCACGGGCTCCCCCAGAAGCTTGGAAAATAAAATGCCTCCTGCGCTGGATTCGTGGTTTCGTGATTCTTGTTTTTTTATTACAAATCAATAAAGCTTAAATTAACTTAGATTTTAAAACCATTAGTGTAAAGCGACTAAAGTACATTTACTTTCAACCATCTTGGAAGAGAACAGTGCAATCTGTTTTAAAGTCTCCTTTGTAAATGGTGTAATTGACACTAAAATGTATTACTAACATTCATTCATCTTCTATACCTGCTTATTCCTCATCAGGGTTGTGGGCTGCTGGAGCCAGTCCCAGCAGATGGTCACCAGCTTATCATGGGGCACACACACCATTCACTCATACACTCACACCTACAGCCAATTTAGCATCTCCAATTAACCTCAGCATGTTTTTGGACTGTGGGAGGAAGCCGGAGAACCTGGTGAAAACCCACGCAGACACGGGGAGAACATGCAAACTCCACACAGAAAGGTCCCAGACCCAGGACCAAGGAGGTCTTGAACCTGTGACCTTCCTGCTGT
This sequence comes from Lepturacanthus savala, assembly GCA_030544235.1. Lineage (NCBI taxonomy): Eukaryota > Metazoa > Chordata > Actinopteri > Scombriformes > Trichiuridae > Lepturacanthus > Lepturacanthus savala. Next base: position 4,767,050 of record CM060462.1, on the reverse strand, counting down.
GAGGCAACAGTGCTAACCCCTGCTCCACCAACTACAAATTGCTGATTATAAGACGCCATAAGACAAAACCACTGGTTCTCCCCCATGCAGACACAGGGAGAACATGCAAACTCCACACAGAAAGGTCTATTAATTATTTTCGTATTATACTAAAATAATTAGTGTAGTATTTATGTGACCAAATAGTATCGGAGTAAAAGTTAGTGAATAGTCAAACATCAAAGAGCTCAAATTCCTTTATTAAAACATGTTTCAATCAAACTGTATCTACACAAAATGCAGAGGTTTATTGAATATGAATAATTTGTGTTAATTTAAAGTAATTGTTTAAGTTGCTGCCAAAGCAAATTTGCCTCCAATCAATGTCCACTATTGAAATAAATCCAACATGATCCACTACATTTCACAGGTAAATATTGTACTTTACTACATTTATATGACAGATTTAGTTACTTTTCAGTTTAAGTTTTGACATAAAATAACATATTTTAATATTCTGCTGTTAAATTGTCGTTCTTTTCCTTTTAAATGTGTAACTCACTGTATAAAATGTATTAAACAAACATGTTACTACCACTGCTACTATACTCATATACAGAATAATATAATAGGATGTAGTACTTTTGCTATTCGTCCAATGAATTAATTAAAACACATAAAATCACACATAAACTATAACTCTATAAAATATAACACAATCTGTATCATTAGTACTTTTATGTTCGATACTTTAAGTAAATTTTTCTGATAATACTTAAGTATTTAGGACCTTTGAATATAAAGTCAGAGGCGTTTAAATTAATTTTATGCCTCAGTTGTTTGTACATTGCATTCTCAGCAAGCGGCTGCTAAAATACACCTTTAGTTATAAGATCCATGTTGTAAAGACATGGATTTAGCCATAGTATAAAGAGCCAAATTCACGTGTTTCATCCATTAACGTTATTGAGTTCATGTCCCTTAGAAGACATCATCAAATACTTGGTTTTATTGGAAAGGTTGCCTGTTTCCTGGTACAGCTCATTTGGGGAATGTCCTAAATGTTTCCAAAAAAAAAAAAAGATGACATTTTTGCGGAATCACTCCACTGGGGGTTTTTCAGCCTCTTCTGGTCTACAACCACAGTTTAGGACACAAATTTCTCATGAACTCACAACTTAAAAGATTTCACATGAATATGAATTTAAACATGGAAAATCCAAATGTTCCAATGAAATGATTATTCCTTATTATAATTAACAACATTTTCCCCTTATGTAGAATGACGTGCTGAAGCAGATGTTAGTATATGATGAAGGCTCCGATGACTAAGCAACATACTGGAAGGATAACCAACTGCAGCTTTATAATGAATTACTCTTCAATGTCACATGTTTTTCTAAATATGCATATATATTGCTGGACAGAAAAAGTAAATTTAAATGGGAAATATATGTTTTTCCCGATCACAGGTGGAGGAGAGGCTACTATGACACTTCTTGTGTGATTTGAAAGCTGTTTCGCACCTTCTTCTTTGATCACATCCCTTTTTATTTGTTCTCATTTACTATTTATTCCTCTTCATCTCCTAAGAGACAAAATGCTCTCTGAGCTCTTTCCATTGCACTCAGTCCTTTTCAGCAGGTTGTGCCTCCCCTCGTTTTTTCTTGGTGCATTTTCTGTTTCATTAACAATGAGAACCGTGGTGAGTGTTTAAGGTGCATATTACATGGGCATAAAATGAGTCCTCCCATCAACCTGGAAGCTGACATTTCCAGATATTCACAACATCTTCATTATGACGTAAAGACCAGAAGCAGCAAGGTAACATATAAAATGTCAAAACATTGAAAGAGAATTGCACAGTGAAGCCTCACTAGATATAAGAACATTTGAAATATCACACCAGGCCATTTTGAGACTGGCAGCAATACATGATAGTTTTTAAACTCATTATGGGCTTTAATAGTTATTATTTAATAGATAGAATAGAAGTAAAAAAGTACAATATCTGTCTCTGAAGTCAAGTAAAGAACAAGTAGCTCAGAATTTTACAGCACTGACAGTAAACGTCCTTATTAATGTATTAATTAACACAGATTTAAACTCAAAGTCATCCTGTATTTTGCAGATAATAAGGATATTATTATTTATCAAATGTTGTGAATGAACTTTTTTAAATAGAAGTATGCAGATCCCTATTTTCCTCTTTACTGCATAAGAGATCCAGAAATGAGATTTCTCTTTGGCTGTATTCTAATGTCAATAATTTTGTTAGGATTTATGAAGTTTATTTACTTATGGAAGTCCAAAAGGTGAGTTTCGGCACCTCTAACAAAACCGAAAAACACATTATCAATGCAGTAAAACAACAAGTTTTCAAGAGAAGGGTTGCATGTTTGCATGTATTCCTCCTCCTAAAGACTTGTTCTCTTAATCTGTATGAATATGTCGACTAGTTAGGGAGAAACCATTGCAGGCTTCAGTTCAAAGACAAACATGCAGAGCAACATTCAGGATTTTGTCTGCACCAGCTTTGCCCTTTAAGAACAGTGTGATTTCAGGCACAAACTCACACAGATTGACAGGCACACTGGGCTTAAATACCTACAAGCCAATCAGTTGAACAGAAATCAGGTGTGCCTAATTAATAATAGCTGGAAGCCAAACAAAGGAGTGGGCGGGGTCAGAAGGTCCAAAGAAAAACACAGAGCAAAAAAAGAGTCAGATGTTGAAAACAAAAGAAACATCATGTCACTAGAGAAGATACAAGAGAACAGAAAAGCAGAAAATCATTAGGTGGCATTAACTCACTCTGTCTTGGTGTTAAATGCTGCTTAAAAGTATAAAGACCTTCTGGAGGGTCAATATTTGTTTAGTAAACTCTCATAGTTGTAAGAAAAGCATCCTCAATCCTCAACATGGATAACTTTAACTTTTGTGTCTTGTACAAATGATAGGAGGGTATATACTTAAGATTAGGATTAGCATTATTTAATTGCCTCTGCCAGCATCAGTTCTTCATCTTTATACAACAGGAGTAATGCTTCACCTTTGCCTTTTTAGTTAGATTTAAACATGTGGAGAGATATTTCTGAAAGAGCAGAGCTACCTTGCTGAAAGCCTTTTTAAGAAAAGCTACCATACAGGCATTGTTACTGGGAAAAAATGTAGATTTAGGTCTGAATGAGAATGAGAAGGTTCCTCAGTTTCAACAATAGAAGAGCCAGCAGTACTGGGAAGGCTTTGGTTGTTATACCATGCCTTCAAATACAGATGACAGAATTTAAATAGGTCTATCTGGGGGAGGAAATGGTTAGCACTATAGGTAGAGGCATAGGAGAGTCTGTCAGAGAAAAGAGATTTACAGGATTCAGAGTGGGGACTATCTGAGATGTTGATAACAGTATTTTCCAGACCTGTGTCCTGATTCTGCTCCTCCAATGGGGTTGGGAGGGTTTTCATGCACATCGCTGCTTATTAACACACAAGTGTTAAGTCACGGTGCTTGTGTGAGGCTCAAAATCAGGTTTCAGCTCACATGTGCTCTGCACCTCTGATGTTTACCATACACACAAAAGCCACAGGTATAAACAGTTGTGTGAGTCATCCCCTCATTGTATAGTTGTGCTAAGTAGGCTCCTATAGTGCTGCTGGGGCCATCAAGAAGATTATAGATGTTTTATGTTAGCTTTGAGTATTAAATTATATCCATAAAGGGAAATTACATCGACTACTTCCCCTCACTAAAATAAAAATGCAAATATTCGTCTTTTTGAACAGCTGAATACAGATCTCCCATCAGAGTAAAGTCCATGCTCAGTTTAACTGCATGTTGCATTAACACACTCAACTCAATGCCATGTAGACCTCTTCAAACCTCCTCACACAGTGCACATTCAAGACCTGCACCTGAGCATCAGTGCAGGATCAACATTAGTATTGTACATACAGGAGTTCATCCACCAATGAATGGTGCTGCTGCAAATACAGCAGTGCTAAGTCTACTGTGTTACTGGGAGCAAAAATAACTTAGAGTATTGCAAATAATAACAAGTTTCTCTTTCCTCTATTTATTTATCCTCAAATATTTCTAATCAAGCAGTGAAAATTGGTGGTGCTAAATTTAAAAACAATTTCAAATGTGTAATATAAAACAATATGTGATAAAGGAACATATCACAAAAGTGACAGGGGATTACAGCGGTTCAGGATTTTACCCTTTTCGTGGTATAATGTAATTCAGAAAAAGAAAATAGAAAACAATTACCCAAAATGACAGTGACAACTATATACAGTACTATTCTCAAGTCTATTCTCAACTATTTTCCCTGCATGCACATTTCAATACAAGCAGAACCCTGTTTGTTTGGGTATTAACAAAAATCCTTTATGTCAAGTCTATTTTTCCATTTGTCTGCAGCATGTTTCCATCCACAGAGAAAGCGTTGCTACGGTTATAGCAGCACAAGTCACTGTTGAGTGCAACATGAAGTGTTGATTGAAGTGCATTTTGCAACAAAAGGTTCCCCGTTGTGCTCACGTGAATGTTTCAAAAAGCAAACTGTGTGGGGAGTTTTGTAAAGAATTGGACATAATATTGAACCGAGTGTGAAAATGATTGGAAGAAATTGTGAGTTCACACATCAAAGCTTTGTCAATTGAATACTGGACCCCAACCGGACCCTCTGCCCCTCACATCACAACACACACACACACACACACACACACACACACACACACACACACACACACACACTCTTGTTAAAACAGTACATTTCAACCAAATACTGTATGGTTATGACACTTTTCTAGCTTCAATTTTTGAATCCAGAATGGGATAGAAACACCTATGATTGAGAGCATTGGGAGCTTGTGTAAATAAACTGTGAATTCTTCCATCGATACCTGTTTACGTCCAGTTCATTTGGTTCCAAACTGCAGCCAGTTTCCATCCTGTCAGACTCAAACTGAGCTTGATGCTGATAATATGTCCACACGACGTCCAGCTGTGTGAGCACCTGCACTACATCTCACAAACCCATTCACCCTCCGTGCTCATGCTCAGCCATTTCATCTCGTTCCATTTCATTTTATTTCATTTTGTTCACATCTCTGATGAAGACGACAGAGACATAGCAACACTTCACTAGACACCGACATTCAAGTATTCCCTAGGACAGTAATAGCCTTGTACATCATTATCATCCTCGTCATCATTATCATCATCATCAAGGGCATTTCAATGAAACATTATGATCAAATCTTCAAATCAGGCTTAGTTGATTAATGTACAGTGTGGTGTAGCATAAACTACTGCAAATATACTCAGTGCTTTAACAATAATAAAGTCACCATCACATATTCAGTCTGGCTTTACTACAAATAAAACACCACTGTGTCGTGACAAAGCTGCTCATTCACATATCACATTATGAAAGCATGTCAGCATCAGCATGATCTGGCAACATACAATCAATTACAGTACAAAATACTCCATTAGAAGTATAAATTCTGCATTAAAAATCTTACGCAAGTAAAAGTACATCAGTATCAGCCAAATGAACTTTAATTATTAAAGGAAAAGAACAGCCCCATTGAGTGATATATTAAATATGAATACATTTCATTATCAGTAAGCATCAGATCAGCATGTTATTGTTGTAGCTGCTGGAGGTGGAGCTATTTTCAACTACTTTATATACAGTTAGCTGGTTTCATTCAGTGGTTCTCAACGTAGGGGTTGGGCCACTCTGAAGGGTCAGCAGATAATTATGATCAGTCATAAGATGATTAATGGCATTTGACTTTTTCTCGAATGTTTGATTTTTAGTGAAATAACAGCTCATTTGAAGCCACATCAGAAGTTTAGAGGGAAAACATCTGAATTTTGTGGAACTGCTAACAACATATAGATGTGAAATGTGAGCCGACTACACATTCATTCATTCATCTTCTATACCTGCTTATTCCTCATTAGGGTCACATGGTCTGCTGGAGCCAATCCCAGTGCGTTACAGGCAAGAGGCAGGGATACACCCCAGATGGTCACCAGCCAATCATGGAGCACACACACCATTCACTCACACACTCACACCTATGGACAATTTAGAGTCTCTGATTAACCGCAGCTGTGGGAGGGACCCTGAAAACCTGGTGAAAACCCACATAGACACAGGGAGAACATGTAAACTCCACACAGAAAGGTCCCAGACCCAGGACCAAAGAGGTCTTGAACCTGTGACCTTCCTGCTGTGAGGGAACAGCATTAACCCCTGCTCCACCAACTACACATTGCTGATTATAAGACGCCATAAGACAAAACCACTGGTTTCATCTTTGTGTGTTAAAGCTTGATGTATTATCTTTCCATCGTGTCAAATCTGCATCTGAATGTATAAAGCTGTCAGAAAATGTAGTGGAGTAGAAAGTAGAATATTTCCCTCTGAAATGTAGTGGAGTGACATATAAAGTAGCATCACATGGAAATACTCAAGTAAAATACAACCACCTCAAAATTGTACTTTAGTACAGTTGTTTTTTCTCCACTTTTCTTAGTTTTATTGTCTCATCACACAGTGCATACAGATTTCTTTGTGTATTTACAACATTCATTATATTTTACGCACTCTATGGTAATACCTTTGATGTTGGCACCTACAGCATAAAACATGACGTGATGTGATGAGGTGATGTTTGCATCGATGTTTGTCTTATAAAGACGCGCATCACACACAAGTTATATTATTATTAGCTGAGACATTCACAGATGAGGAACGCGCTCTGAGCTACGTTTCGTAATGTGAACACACTAATGCCGTGCGCAATTACGCGTTTAGACTGTGGAGAAACATCACTACTAACAGGCATTTTGCAAGCAGTGCCTCAAAGGTCATAAAACAACGGGTCCTACCTCGAGTGCTTTCACTATAGATATTTTAGCCACGTTACGTTTTACAGACTAAAAGCGCGGATGAAAGTCACATTTATAACCAGCACAATCTGACAAACTTGTGCCTTTTTTTTCCTGTGCGCCCTCTGTGCGCTTTCGGTGACTGTCGGTCGACGCGTTGCGCGCGCTCATCCACAACCTTCTCCAAACACACTATCCCCTGTGTATCAGATCCCTCAGCTTGTTCCTGAACTCCTTCCTCATGAGGCAGTAAATGACGGGGTTCAGGCAGCTGTTGGTGTGCGCCAGGCAGACGGTCAGCGGGAACACATACGTGTGGACTATGTAATACGCTCTGTCCCAGTTGGCCACGTTCAGTTTGACCAGCACGCTCCACAGGGTGATGGCATGGTTCGGCATCCAGCAGAGAAAGAAGGACAGCAAGACGATGGTGATGGATTTCGTAACTTGCGATCTCCGTTTGGGGTTGCTGGTTTTCATGGTTCGACTGCTGATGAAACGCAGCAGCATGATGTAGCTGATGGACACGATGAACATCGGCAGCACGAAGCCAACGAGTATTTTCTGTATGTGATAGACCGCTAACCAGCGCTGTCCACCTGGAAACCTCAGCAGACAGAGTTTTTCCCCGGTCACGTTGCTCACAGTTGAGAAGATCGACGTTGGCGCAGTCGCCAGAGTCGCCAGAGTCCAAATGATTGCGCAGATCCACTTGGTGGAACAAGACATCTGCGCCGTGCTGTTGTTCAGAGAAGACGCGACTGACCAGTAGCGGGTCACGCTCATGGCAGTGAGGAAGAACACGCTGGCGTACATGTTCATCACGGTGACAGACAGGATGATTTTGCACATGGCGTCTCCAAACGGCCAGCTGAAGTCCAGCGCGGTGTCCACGGCCCAGAATGGCAGAGTGAGCACGAACTGGAGGTCCGTCACTGCCAAGTTCAGCACGAAGAAGTTCACTTTGGACTTCTTCCGCTCTTGTTTGACCCTGATGAAGAAGAGGACCAGCAGGTTCCCGACCAGACCCGCAGCGCAGACCACGGAGTACACGAGACAGATGAGGAACCTCAGGACCGGGCTCCCGTCCGCGGACACGTCGATGTCCTCCAGGTTGCTGAAGCGGTCTTGCGCGCTCAGGGAGCAGTTTAAGCACAGGCTGTCATTATCTTCATTCATGTTAGTAGCTTACACTAGTAATGATAGACAGATAGATAGATAGATAGATAGATAGATAGATAGATAGATAATCAAGATGCTACTGAGCTAGATGCGCGCATTTCTGTCCAAATCAAGCTTGGAGATCCATATATCCGCCTTTATCCCCCTCCCTCCCTCCTGTCAGCGCCCCGCCAAGACGCATCATCATCCAACATCACTGTTCCCAGCAGTGACAGTATGAAAGAAATGCCTCGCCGTGCGTAATGGGGAGGCTTCTCGTGCGTAATGCCCACGATAGGGTTTTCTAATCATTTTGAATCCGAAAATAAACAACTAATAAACTAATCGATAATATCGAATCTTTATTTGAGTATAGATTATGCAGTGAAGGTCGAGAGGCAGCGGATTGAGTTGACATTATGTCAATTGCGTAATTGGTTTCTTGGCCATCACAGAAGAAGACGACTCGCTGCTGCTATCAAGTGTTCAAATTCAAGTATGACACTGATGGTAAAACTTCATCACTCCACCTCCCACCCAGCCTGGTCACGTTGACAGATTATTAATTTAGTTTTAGTATATTCCATGGAAATGATGTTTTTTGTCTTATTCATGATTAGCCAGTCATAACTTTGATACTGTAACAGATATTTCTGAGAAAAAGTGCAAAACAGAATCATTTTTCCTCACCGATAGTTTTGAAAAGGATTTTTAATTTAGTTTTAGTCACATTAATATTATATTTAGTCACATTTGAATCTTTTTGCTTTTAGTTGTAGATACAAGTCAGTCATAGAATGAGATGATGTCGACGAAGATGTGGAAAAAACACTATGCAGCTAAAATCTTTAGAAAGAAAGAACCACACAGCAGTAACAGAATGCATTTTATTACATCTAAACTTTTCTACATAAACAGGTAACATTCAATAAGTAAACAATTTCTTCCAATGCAGGTAATAAATATTTTTTTTTCACTTATATTTGTACAAACTGACATGGGTCTACTGTACACCATCTTCTCCTCGCCCTCCTTGAAAAGCCTTTCATGATTTTCTCGGATTTGGAGCCGTGAAACAGAACCTGTGAATGTTTTAAGGCAGTGAGTGCAGATGTCGACTCGAGTCTGACTTTGCGATTATTATTTCAGTTGTTTGAGACTCTTTATTGGCCACAGTCATTTTTAAGTAGTAGAGCTTTCATTTTCTAAAAAATATATAAATTAATTTATTCTCTCAGCTCTGAATTGACACACAAAAAGCATACAAACAGACATCAAACACACACGTTTGGATCTGATTTCTCAGTTGTCCATACAGACATAATATACACATTGTTGACTTTTCCCTTTTACTTCAGGTGAGACATCATGATCACCAGAGAGTGTCAGTTATCTGTGAAAACACTGCTATTAGTAACTAATGGTAAGAGTGGCCTTATTCGGTTCATGTGAATCTGTGCAGATGCTCAGAGCTCCAATCATGCAACAAACAACCTGCTGCAGAAATCCTGTTAATGTTCTGTGTGTGTTCATACGTCTGTGACTGAAGGAGAGAATAAGAGATGGTGAGTGGCCTGTGCTGACCCGTCCCTGCATGCAATCTGACATGTTAAGATAATGAGACTGAAAATAAGAACAAAGCTCTGCAGTGGTGGAAAGTCACTATACTTAAGTACAATTCTGAGGTACTTGTATTTGACTTGAGTATTTCCATGTGATGCTACTTTATACTTCAATCCATTACATTTCAGAGGCTGCACGACATTTATCTCACAGCCTCAGTTACTTTTCAGATGCAGAATTCAATCAATGGGTAATAAAATCAGGTTTTAAAATACAACACAGTTGAAAAAAGTGCAATCATTTCATTTATCTAGTGACCCGTTGGAGGTGCCTGACCACCCCTCGGCCATTGGATCTATATGAAATAATTAAAATAAATACAAACAGTAAAATGCTGCACACTGCATTATTAGATTATATTAATCTAATAATATAATACATGTCAGAGGGAAGAAACAAGTCATTTTACTTGCATACATGTACATTTTACAGCCAATACTTATGTATTTTCCTTGAGTGAAATGTTTCATGCATGAATTTTTACTTGTAATGTAGTATTTGTATATAGCTGTATTAGTATTTTTACTTAAGTAAAGGATGTGAGGACTTCTTCCACCACTGCAGCTCAATAATGCTTCTTCTTTGAAGAACTAATTGTGGACACTTATCTGAGGATCTGACTCCAGACCCTGTATGCAGAGCATTTCTACAGAAACACATTCAACACAGTCTGCTCTCACTTCATCTGGAATCATCTCAGCCTGATGCACCCTCTTGTGACACTTGTGAGGAAAGACGTTTAAATAAATAAAATCCTGGTCAAATGCATTCATTAAGTGACCACCTGGTCAAGTATTCATATACACCTGATTGATATAGAAACTAAAGGATAAACCAGTCAACACATTATAATAAGGGTGCAAAACACATGTTCAACTAAAGCATGACTGCTGTATTTAATGTAGGATGTATCAAGTCTAGAGCTGCAATAACAGAAAATCAACACTTTGATAATCAGTTTATAATTCTGATCACATTTTTAAGAAACAATTCTCTGGTTCTGCTGCGCAAATGTGAATATTTTCTTATGTTTCTAGTCAATTGAATAGATTTTGGTCGTGTGCTGTCGATCAGGGCGAAACAAAGACATTTTGGTTTCCCAGAAACAGTGTTCAACATTTTTCACTGTTAAAGATAATAATCAACTGATTAATTAATAATAAAACAGTTGTTAGTTAATATTCCATATTAAAGTCACTATGAGTTCATGTAATTAGTTTACATATAGATCAATTGAAGTTGAATTTACTCTGATACTGTGATTTTGGGACATATTTTTTTTCATCCCGAATAGAAGAATCTGGAAAAAGATGTTGTAAATCTCAGGTTTTCCTGGTTAAATAGGGGTTAATACACAAATATCTACATGTTTCTGTATCACACCTGGTTTTATCACTAATACATGAGCATTTTAATGGTTTAGTTTATCAATGGGGAACCAATTTGAGATACTTTGGGTAGATTAATAGTAATAGTACTGCAGCATATTATCACATATACAAGTGTATCCTGTGTTTAATACATTTTATATAGCACCTTATACACAAAGTGCTTCTTGAAAAGTAAGGAACCACAATTTAATCAGTAAGAATATTAAAAATATATTATTTTATGTCAAATCTGTATCTTAAAAACTAATTAAATCTGTCAAATAAATGTAGTGGAGTAGAAAGTAAACTATTACCCTCTGAAATGTGGCAGAGCGGAAGTATAAAACAGCATCAAATGGAAATTCGCAAGTTAAAGTACAAGTAAAACTGTTGCCTACTTAAATACAGTACTTGTTACTTTCCACCATATTAAACATATATATACGGTTATTTCTGATGCTCCGTACGTGCATGAGTGTGAATCTGAATCTGAATGAGGCTACCTTATTAAATAAAATGTTACTACTATTAAAAATAAATGCAGTACATCACCGTGACTCATTAATTAATTGATAAACCATCAAGAGTTTACTAATCACATTAAATCACAGTGACTTAATAAGTTCTTAACGGTGCGCAACAGGAAGCCATGACACATCCGCTGCATTAATTAATGCATTAAATCATCACATCATGCATTATTTAGACATTATGTAAGCATGTTTTGTACCCTCATCATGAAGTCCGCTCCCAAGGAAATATTTTCATGATGAATTAACTGGACAGTACAGAAAAAACGCTGCTGGCAAAGAAAATAAAAATGCATTTTAAATAAAATCGTACCAGTGACTCACACGCTCACCACGGAGGTCAAACTATGTGTAAAAATATAATATATATAATAGATATAAGAATACACAATAAATAAAATACTGCACAACATAGGAAATACATGAGTTGTTCCGTCACTTTGAGAGGCTTGGGAGAGAAGAACAGAATAAAGTTATAGATGCAGAGACCTGGGGGGGGGGGCACAGCATGGAGGTGGAGGTCATTCTGGGTCATCTACAGCCTTTCGGTTACTTGAAGGACAGGACAGGGGATGTCAGGGGATGGAGGTTGCCGTCAGAAGTCATCAGCTCACCGTGCTGGGGCTAATTAGGCTTCGAAGTGAGCTGCCTGTCTCGGATATCTGGAACATTGGGGGAACGACTGATAAGAGGGGACTCAAGGACACAGCGGCTGGAGAAAGGAGCCCCACGTCTGCTGCGTGTCACCGGTAATGTGACAAGACGACAGTAGATCTGAACCACATGTTCGTCCGCTATCCAATGCCAGAAAATGTTCCATACATTCATGAGCAGACCCCGCATTTTTCAGATGAAAGGTGACAACGGAGCTGGCCCGAAACCTCCACCTCGATTTCAGCATCGCACGCTGATGAGCTTGCAGGGTTTTTAACTTCCAGAGAGGTCGTGTGTGATAAACCAGTTGGGGGGTTCGAGGGGACAATGGTTGAGAGGGGAGGCGACAATTTAAGACATTCTTTTGACTCTGAAAATACATCTCCATCCCAAACACACAGGGAAGCATGCACACAAACAGGCACTAGTTTAAACTTGGTCACTATCACCAGCAGAGCTGCGGCACATCTCTTGGATGCCTGTCTCTTTAAGACAGGCTGCCACACAACAGCTTGACCTTCACAGGAATTTTGGATTCCTTCTGAACAGTCGAGCAAAAAAAAACAAAAAAACTGAGAGGACTTAGGGACACTTCTAAAAGCACACATAGTTTGTGTCTGAATAAATGCCAAACCAAAGAAGAAGAAGAAGAAGAAGAAGAAATAAACCCTGTGGCACACTGACTCAACTGCACTCCGATCATCGTGAGAATTTTCATAGGTACCATATGTTATTTTTGGCATTGTGCAAAAAAGAACAGACATTATTCCAGCTCTAAACTCTTATTGGCAAGTAGTATAAATAATTTGAAGCTCCAAAAAAAGTCTCCATGTTTCTAAATGCTGCTTAGCGACAGAGTCTTTAAAAGAAACTCGAGAAGTGAAAATGAAAAACCAGAAATGGCTAATTTCCACTTACACACTCCCATATCAATAACCTGAAGGTGTCAGGGAATGCATATATATATATATATATATATATATATATATATATATATATATATATATATATATATATGTGTATATATATATATATGCATGTATAGTTTAAACATCATACATAACTTAAGCATAATAAAATTATTAGTACATGAATAAACTGTAAATCTGAAGAGTTCTGGACATTGGATAGAGAAATAATACAACGTGTTTAAAAAGGAGCTCAAGTGAGAGAAAGAGAGAAATTAAAGATCTTATCAGGTGTGGAAAACTCTTGAAACCGGATCTAGCTGAAAGAGAAGAGTAAGAAGTTGTACATGGCAACAGGTATATGCAGATGCGTTAACCTCAGTCCTCCACTTAAAAACAGCGATTGAAGATTGAAGCAGCTCACTAGACTGAAAATGTCCCGATTTAACATACAAAAGTAAAAGAGGAAAATATATTTTGTTCTCTGTACACGGTGCTGCTCCTCACTATCGTAAAAAAGAGCCTTTGTCCTTTGTGTTTTTGCTCAGGTAGCGTCTTTGCTGTTTGTGCCAGGTTGGTGCCAGTGTGAGTCGCTGATCTGGAGTCAGTTTACCAGCAGGACCTCCACAGCGGCCCCCTGTACGTGCTGACTCAGTGCTGTTTTGGGGTCAGTCTAGTGCAGGGAACCCCGGGCCTGTTAGTGCTCTTCTAAGTCATTCCAGCTCCACAAACAGTCAAGAGTTTAATGCCTGTGGTCAGTCGAGTCTCTGGATCAAACTGTTACCCTGCAGTCAAAAAGTTGGGGTTCATCGCCGGATCGTAGCTGAACCCGACGGGGGTCAGTCCAACGATATGACGTCGGGGATGCCGCCGTAAATAGCTGCCACCGCCGCTTCAGTGCTGCTGCGGCTCGCCACCACCCCGGGGTGCGTGTGCGACGAGCCCGAGTGCGAGGACGAGGAGTGGGAGTCGCGGAGGCTGCTGGACGACACCAGGCTGCTGCTGCTGCCCGAGTTGCTGGCCCCGTTGGTGGGCGCGGTCAGCGAGGTCGCAGAGGACGCTCCCGACTGGTCCAGGAACAGCTGGGAGGACGCCGTGGAGGAGGAGGTGCTGTAGGGCAGGAAGCGGTTGAGGAGCAGCTCGTGGTCGTCCGAGGCCGAGGCGGCCGCCGCCGCCGCCATCACCATGTTGTAATGCTGAAGCGTGTAGAGAAGCACAGGAGGCAGATATTAGAGGCTGAAGCCTGAACCACCGGAACCAGCAGGAAGAAAAGAGGCGATTCACAAGACGTCGGATCATTCTGCTGCTGCATTAATGTAAAGCTCGACATGTGAAAATACAGTGAGATCTTCAATAAACTGAAAAATTAATTCATTGCGGTTTAGTTTCCCCACTCGTTATCAAGCAAGTGAAGCTTCATAATGAGTTAATAATTAGAATTAGGTGTGTTTGTGTAGGGAGATTCCTAAAACATGCAGGACAGTCGCTTGGTGGTACTAAAAAAAATAACCTTAATGATATTTGACTTTGAGAATGTCCTTGAAATAAAAAGTACTTTGATTCGAAGTACGATTCCTCACAGCAAATCAGGACAGTAGCTATGCGGCTTAGTTATTTGCTTAAAAATATTTTCTAATGTTTCTGGTTTCTTTAGTGAATTGAATATATTTTGGTTGCAGGGTTAAACAAAGACACGTTGGTTTCTGAAAAACAGCATTCAACATTTTTCACTGTAATAAAAACAACTGTTAGTTTCCCTATTCCATATTAAAGTCACACTTACACTTAGTTCAATTGAAGTTGTATTTACTGGTTGTAAATCGCAGATTTTCCAATTAAGTAGAGGTTAATAATTTGAGCATTTGAGCACTTTTATGCAGAGGAAACTCACAGACCCTCAGTTCTTTAGTAAAAGTTGCTCTCAGCACATTTGTGAATTGCTCTTAAGAGGAAACTATTAGCTACAAACCTTTAGTATCTTTGCACCATTTGGTTTCTGAGATATTTGTGAAAATGTTTTCAACACGCTGGTCATGAAGGAGCCAGCAGCAGTCAGGCTGTTAACTCCTGACAGCTTCAAAGACAACGCTGCACAACTGTTTTAACCTTTAGATAAGATATTTAAAGATGACATATTTTAGCTTTAAAGCTTGAAACTGGCCAAAGATTGCTGAAGAAATAAGGAAATGTTTTTCAATACAAAGGTCACTTTATACCTCAGGAATCTCGGGATGATTTTCTATAAAATAGTAGACTGCAAATGTCAATGAGATACGCTGACATTTACCTTAGGACTACTTAACAAACTAAGTGATGAATATATGTTCTGGGTTAAGTATTATATCGCCCATCCCACCCTTTTCATTTGATGACACTAATAAAAAAATAAAGCTGCAATAAATGAATAAATCACCGTTTCGGGCAGATTTCTCAAGAAAAGTTCCAATATTTTACACTTTTTCTGGGTTTTATTTGAAGATGCGACATCACTGACAAGCTATATTTGTGGTTTTAAAGATCAAATATCCTCTAAATATAGTTTTACATCTCCTCTCTCAAGCTTCTTTCTGGAGCTCTAGAAAGAACAGTTGTTTGTGTCAGTCTCATTAATATTAATGAGCCTCTTGTCCGATTTGAAGAGATCGTAATATTGTGTTGTTCTCTATTGACTGAGACTTTTGAAACATGGGACATTCTTTATGGAACATCTGCAGCTTAATATAATCATCAAGGTATTAAAATCTACCTTTGTACCATATGGGACCTTTAATAACCTCTAGTGGTGCAGTTTTGTGTTTTTATCCCCCTCTGATTCCTGCATTCAGTGCTTCGCTGTGCTGCAAAACAACGTTTTCAAAGTTTAGCAGCAGTATTTTTCCAGCAGCAATGTCCCAGATAATCCACAGAAAACACTTTGCAGTCCTTTTAGGGGCTATTTCTCCCACAAAAACATAACAAAACAAAAGAAAGCATTGACAGTGAGGTCTATGGATTATATTATTCATCAGTTGCCCTTGAAAGTTTTTACACAATTCTTAAACGGTACACCTTTACTGGTGCAGCAGACAGATACAGTGTTCTTACTGTTTTTAAAAAATCATTTTTTTCAGGGTTTTTGACAATACAGGACGGCACCTGCTCACAAATTTAACAATTTAGCAGGAGGCCTAGTATTGAGTATTAGTATTAATGAGAACTAACAAAATGATCAAAAGTTAAATTGAATAAAACATATTCCTTAACTGAAATAAAAAATAAAAATGATAAACAACTGATCTAAACTTGATTTAAAAGAACGGAGAGTTGCAGCAGATCTGCAGTTTTCTGGCAGATATGTGGAACATAAAAACTGAATGTTGCATCTTTATATTATTTATATTATTATAAAACAGAGTAAGAAAAGTAGTGACATGACGTTGGGAGTTGCAGCAAGGCAACTGTAAAAAGAACTGTGAAAAGGTAAAAACAGACAAAAACAACAAAAAGATATTTTGATGTTGGTTTAAATATCGTCCTGATTCCATAACATACGCTGTATAGTGTGTGCTATTATCAAAGCTTATTATTATCAAATGTTTCCCAAGTGAACTTTGATTATTTTCAGGATATTCGGTTATTTGAATCAATTCCCATGTGCTTCCATGCCTGGAAATCTACCCTCTATATCTCCAGGCTTTCTAGGATATGTAGGAACACGGAGACATTTCAAACCACGCTGTCCTCACAGCTTAATACTTTTACCAATTTTGTTTCTAAAAATAATAATAATATTAATTCAAAGTGACAGACGAGAGCTGAAAGATTGATGAAGATGCCAGAGCATCAGTAACCAGCAACAACCGGCGCTTGTAAAACATCCCACTCTTATGTTTCCCTAAACAGCCCAGAAAGACAGAAACAGATGTGTAGCGCTCATTAGAACTCCTCCAAACAGGAACTCTGTGTAGGTTGTGTTGTTAATTACACCATATATCAGATTTCAAATGTGTTTTGTAAATTTGTAAGTGGTCAACTCTGCCAGAGAGAACTTTCATCACTCTTGAATGCAGAGAGTTTTGTATCGAGGAACACTCGAGCGTTAAAGCACCTAAATTATTAAAAAATGAATCGTGCATCATCCTTTTTTTTGGTTCAGCTGATAAAATCTGCATTTGCAAACATCCTCACATGAGATGACAGACCGTTACTTACCTGATGATTGTCGCCTTGTAGAAAGGAGAAGAAGTTCAACTCTGGAAATCGAGAACAGACAGAGCTGATGATATGATGTTTTAAAAGAGAGTCAGAAGAGCCTGAAATGTCACAACTTAATAATAACCACTCTGAAAAATACTAAAGAAGTTGGATTTATTGAATACTGTGAATACTTGGGAGTCATCTCGTGTGTGTTTGCTGTTACCTGACAGGTCGTTGGGGGTGTGGTAGTAGGGTCTGTAGTCCTGGATCAGTGGGGGGACAGGAGGGATGTAGCTGGTGTCCACTGCAGGCATGCTGGGTGTCCGGCTCACAGGGGAGGCCTGGTGGTGCAGGTTGAGCACTCTGAGGCAGAAACAGAGGAAGAGTGGCCACTGCATTTATAATTAGGCTTTTATTTCATGTCTTATTTAAGAGGTACGCGAGTCACAGAGCGAGCTACAAATAAAAAAAAAAACTTTGAACTCTAACAGAACTCATTAAAGTCAAATGAAGCAGCAGCAGCAGCAGTTTCTGCACAGATGGAAATGCAGCCATTAAAGTTTCAGAAGGCCTGGATCTTAGTCTTTAATAATATAGAATTGTTAGCTCAAAGATAATGTTTCCTGCTCTTTTGCAAAGTCACCCAGTCAATACATTTTTGTTTGTATAGCAGGTTTTTGTAATTGTAGGTTTAAATATGCAAATGAACAAGAAGCCAGGTTCAAAATCCTTGTTTCATTTTATATTAGTCATCGTTTTTACAAATGTATTTTTATCTTGTATATCTTTTCAAAACTGAAAATATACCAAACAGTCCAAAAAGTACATTTTCCACCATATAAAAAATAAGCTGTTCTTTAAATTAGGCTATGAATGATGATAAGGGACCAAACCCCTCTGTCATATCCTTCAGAAAAAGTAGAAAGTTTAGTTTATGCAAATGCTGAACTGGAGATTTCTGTCTTCTGAATTCTGAGACTGAGGAAAAAAAAATGATTTTGTCAAAGCGTTATCTGAAAACTCCACCAGAGAATAAGATTTAGAGTTTAGCTTTAAATCCGCTTTTGTACGCTCACATTCAGTTGCTAATACAGAGGATATCACCATATTTGGATCTGACAGATTTGGAGAAAAGCAGCTTTGCAGTCGTCGGAAAGAAGACGTTATGGAAGCGAAATAGCCTCAAATCAGAAATGTGATCAGTGTGTGGGAAAGAAAAAAGTGGTTTTGCCTGGCGTGTCCCGACACAAACTTTTCTCAGTCTCTGAGCTGTCGACTGTGAGTGCAGCTCAACCTAAATGATGAAAGATTCTTGTGTATTCAAGTGCAACACTCATGAATATTTAATATCTACACACTTAACCAGCTCTGCCAGCAACTAAAACGAGCCTCATTTCCACAGTTAATGAAATGCAAACGGAGGGCGGGGATGGAATCAGGATCCCGGGCATGTGTCTGACCCTTTGTTGATGATGGGCGGCGACGTCGGGGACATCGAGGGACAAGGCCTCTTGGCCGGAGGAGGCAGCGGCGGCGGGGGCGGCGAATCCTGTTCTTCGTCTTCCGAGGAGCTGTCCAGTGTCAAGTCGATCACCTCCACTTTGCTGTCGCTGCCGCCGTGACTGGACGACGACGAGCTCCGCTGGTCCGAGGCCGCCGGCGTCCGACAGGAACCTGAGAGCAGCGGCGACAGGCGGGTTTGTGTTTGTGTGGTTTTACTTGTATTTAAAAGTGTGCCACATGAAACACACACATGCTAAATACACTGCAAACATACACATTTCTCCTGCTCTCGTGTGATATACTTGTTACTATGGAGACCGTTTACTCTGTGGTTCGATGATTGATGCCTCAACAAATTAAAACTGACAACCCATAAACAAAGCAGAGCGTGGATGCAAATGCTCTCTCTCTCTCTCTCTCTGTCATATAATCACTTCCAGCCTCGTCTCATGCTGCCTTTTATTTTTGTAAAATAATCTTCCCGTTTCCCCCGTCCCCACCCACTCCCCTGCCTTACCGTCCAGCCCGTTGTTAAAAGTCGCAGAAGAGACCTCCTGCACTTCTTTCTTAGACCTCATGGGGGCCCAGCTGCCATCCTCTTTGAACTGGATCTCATCACAGTCCGTGCAGCTGTTGAGGATTTCCACAAACAGCCTGTGTGGAAACAAACAGCTTTTAACAGAGGCTGAGGTTTGTGGTTAAAATTATTATTTTAATGGCAAATGCAAAGTTCGTTTTCTCCTGTCGTCAAGACACTGACGCTGAACTTGGCTCTTTTCTAGTGTCTTTTCAAAATAAAGCATTGTTGGCTTGAATGTAGTTTGTAGAAAGGAAGATTTGTTATCTCAAGATAACAATTAACTATCCATTATCGCTAGAGAATATATCATAAACTTGTTAATTACTTGTTAATGACTTTGTTAACCATTTGTTAAGGATTTTAAATGATGCATAGAACTACTGTTATAAAACTAGTTAAAGAACTGTTAGTTAGTTATAAATGACTTGTTAAATAACAGTTTAGCTTGTATATGTTATTGGGACATTATACTATTCCTCATTTACTAACAGTGAATAAATGAGGAATAGTTGCAACTTTAGTCCCAAAAACATATGTAAACTACTAAATGATACTTAACAAGTCATTAGTAAGTAATTCACTAATAGGATCTATTATTAAATTATAAGGTATAGTTATAAATCATTAATCAATACAGTTAACAAGTCACAACTCGTTAACTAACAGTCTTTAAGTTATCTATTGGTTATCTCTAATTAACTAATGGTTTATTAATGGTCTATTAAGTATAAAACATTGTTACAAATCCTTAAACTGTTAACACTTAACAACTCATTAAAACTCATTAACAGATTACTAATGTTCTATTAACTAGTTATAGTCGTTAATATAATAAAGACAGTAAAGAAGAAGAATTTCTAAAATACAACTAGTAAAAAGGATCAATCAATCAATCGGTCAATAAGACTATTCATGTAGCATTTTTCATTCAAAGTGAAAGTCAAAATGCGACAGACTGCTTCACATCATGCATAATAATCCCTGTTCTCATCACATACACACACCTACACACTTACCCACACACACACACACTGGAATTGACCTTGTAATTGGTAAAATACACAATAATAGTTAAACTCAATGAGGACCTGGAGGAACTGATCTCAACGATTTGTCGTGAGGATTAGACCAATAGATAAAAACTCTGAAATACCATGAATGAATGAATAAATAAATAGAAACACGATTCCCTTTTTCCCAAACTGTTTCTTACATGGAGAATAAACTTTCACATTTTACGGTTCATTTTTCTCATTTGTTCATTTTCTGGCTGAAAGCATTCCTCTAACATGACAAACAGCTCATTTGATGATGGGATGATGGGATAATGGGGGCTGGGGGACTTACCCGTCGATGATGAGGTGTTCATAGGGCGCCTTCTTGTCACAGACAGGACACACCCAGGTGGGCTTCTTCTCATTCATTTGGATGTAAAGAGTGGCGTCAAAGCACTGCAGGTGGGAGCATGTCAGCGCCCGGCATGGAATCATCAGCCGCATCTTCCCCAGCTGCACAGTGTGCAAAAAACACACATGTAGTCAGGGCATGGAGAGGACACACACAGCAGGGACGGGCATTTTACAGCGAGCAGAAATGTCAGAAACATGCCAGAACCCACATGGAAGAAGTGCACAGCGATAGGGGTCTGAGAGGCAAATTTGACAGGTGTGTCATGCAGAACAACCAGAATTTAAGGGCACGTTGGGATGCTCACCAGACGGATACGACTCGGCATGACTGAATTATTACACTTCACTTTAAAATTCATGAAGAGGAGGAACATGTTTACCGGGCAGAGCAGCGACACTCGAAGGCTGGTCGTGGCTATTTCACTGTCGGGGTCTGCTGTTAGCTTCTCTTTGACTGTAGGACACACACACACACACACACACACACACACACACACATGGACATGAGTGACTGAGAACTAAACATCTTCTTATAAACATCTGAATTGTATTGAAACCTCTCCACTACTTTAAATCAAAGTCAAGAATGCAGGTAAATTCTGTAGTTGTTTATTATGCAACGTATTCTGATCAAATCTGTTACCATATATGCTCTGTGAACATTATATGTTATGTTTTAGTGATGTTTATAGTGGGGTGTTTAGATTATGTACCCAGTATGTTCTGGGAAAAGATTCTCTAAAAACATTCACAAAATGTTTGGTGATAACATTGTCAGATCATTATACAGTCTTAAAACATTGCTGTAATGAGATATGTTAACAAAGGTGGAACGTTTTGTCTGAGTTGAAAAGTTACAGGAAATGTTACCATAACACATCTGTATGTTATTAAAGCACGTAGCACTAATAACATTCTGGCAATGAAAAGATTACAAGTGAAAACCTTCTTAAGAATATTAGGGCATGATGTTAATACAGGTAATGTTATCTTGGAAACTTAATAAAAACACCCCGATAAAACATCCCATGTTTCTAGCTGGGACCGACTTGGCAAATACCAATAAAATAATGTAGTGAAATTTAGAAACTGAATTTAACGAGGATCTGTTCAGCTCCTATTTAATATTGTGCCTGAACCAGATGTGACAGACTGGACGGGTGCATCTCTTAAGAAGAGGTTCAGAGTCCTTACTGAGTGCTCTGGAGTGGTCTGGGTTTCTGATGCCTTTAGCCCGTAGTCTCTGTAACAGCACTGTGGACGACTGCTGCTTCACCAAATACACTGCCATGGAGTAACTCTGTGGATACACACGTATGCAACAAAATTATAAAACACACTCATATAGACGGGTTTTTGCTCCTTAGTGGACTAGTTACTGAACATTTCTCCTGCCAGGAAGACTTCTTCTTTTTACCTTCTCTGCCTCTAATTGGCTCTGACCTGGATATTTTGGCTTTATTCTTAACCATCTCACACCTCATGCCTGAATCTAACCAACTAAGACAGGTAGCAGCCAATCAGAGAGAGAGTAGGGTGAATACCACAAACAAAACAACTAAAATGTGCCTTTAGGTTAATGTGATTTTGATGTAAGCGACTTAGACCAAATTAAAAATCGCTGGGACAGGGTCGACCTGTGTGTACTTCCTTTAAAGATGGCTCCTCTACTGCCCTCTATTGTGTGTCTGCAGAACATCAAACTCCTTCCTTCTCCATTTACTCTCAGGCAGTTTCCTGTACACAAGGGTTTGTAGAATACATTATTTGGTCTAAACTGTTTCATCAGAGGCGAAATTGAAAATGACACCAGACTTCACTTAGTGTGCTGCTGTGCACGGAATCACGACACAGCACAAAACCTCCTCCTGGACGTCAAACTGCATCCCAAACATGTACGTGCTGCACACACAAGCATGTAATCACATAAATATTCAAGCCTGGTCAATGTCGAGTCTAATGCTCTTGTATGTTATGGAAGTCTACCTGAAGTCTAAATCCATTTCACACTATACAGTTTCCGTTCTTGCACACATTTGTAGAAAATGTTTTATTCATGGTGGTGTGTATGTGTGTGTGTGTGTCTGACATTCATATGAAGATTATAACATGTGATGATCATGCGCAGTAGCCGAACCAATCTGATTTTGCAGCAACTTGTTGCATAAATTGTCATATTAATCAGGACTATGAGTTTTATTGAATTCTACAACAGCTCCTTTAAAGGTGATGCATCATGCACATTTCCAGGTCTATATTTATGTTCTGTGGCTCTACTGGAATATTTTTGCATGATTTACAGTGTAAAAACACTTTATTTATCTTATACTGGCTCTTTATGCAGCGCCTCAGTTCAGCCTCTGTCTGAAACAGGGTGTTTCAGCTCCGTAAATAAACTACAGCAGCACGGATTCACTTCTGGTTCTCATTCTTTCTTCTTCTCAAATATAAGACATCAACTTGAGGAGTCAGTATACGTAACTTTGACCTTCAAGAAGCATTTTGACACATGTTCACACCCAGTTTTGTACCTTTGACTATGTTTAACAAAGACATTGGATATCATAGTAATATATAAATAACTGACAATCACAACAAGTATGTTATATCCACTTTAGGATACAGATCCAAACAAAAGGCAGTAAAATGTTTTTCATATCATTCCTCCTGTTCATACTGACCTTTAGAAGATTCTCTGAATGTAAGTGATGGGAAAAAATGAAAGTTGAAGCTAAAGCTGAAGCTTCAGCATCCAAGATGAGTCAAAGCTTTTTTTGTACCAAAGTTCCTCTTTTTGTTAAATGACTATTAAATTTTAAATGACTATGTGAACACACTGCGGACCATTAGCCTCATCACTTACATTGAAAGTCAGATTTAAAATAATGGTGATCCTGTCCTTTAACATCACTCATGCTTTATCTGAAGATATGTGCAGACACAACTGTATCGATATATAATAAAGACAATAATTGTCAATTATTGTCAATTGCCATGATTTGAATAAATTGAATATTATCACGATGATTAGGGTGGAGATCCTTTTTTTTGCATTATAACTTGCTCTTTAAACATGTAATCTAATGCATTTCCACTAACATGTATTGTACAAAATGCTTCGAAGACACCGATCACAAGGCACTAAAGTTCAGAGAGTATTTTTTGTATTAATATGTATTTAATAATGTGCCGATATCATCAAGTTGTAACAGTGTTCAGTTCTTACCCTTCCAATCTCAGCGGTCCACGACACCACGATGGTGTTGGGGACTGTGGTGGACAGTCTGACCAGTGAGGTAATGTTGATGGGCCGGCTGGGCCGCTTGGGCTCGACGCCGTTTTTGGTTGGAGGAAGATAACCCTAGAGGGGGAGAAAAAAATGCATTTTTGTCATGAATATTTAAGAAGTTCATCATTGAGATATGATGGAAATGTGTATGCAAACAATGAAGAAAGGCAGAAACAGCTAAACAAAAAATGTGTCACTGCTGGAATTCAGCAAAAAAGCAGCAGTGCGAAGATGTTATGCTGGATGTTTATTCAGTGTTTCTCACCGGCAGGTTGCACGGTTTCCCATTGACTTTCACACAAAGATTGGGTGGAAAATGGTCTTCCTGAGGACAGCTCGTCTCCGACAGGCAAAACCGCAACTGAACTTGAACTGAGAAGTCGCATTTGGTCCCCGAGATGTCCCTGTGAGCACAGACACAGACACATAATAAGCACAGAACTGCAGAAATCTATGATGAATAATTTACATGTCTTTCAGAATCCTGCACAGAGCGGCTTTGCAGGTGCTCTTTTCATCTTACATCGAGCTGCTGATCTGCTGGACTTGCTGTGGCGTTAATGCAAAGGCAAAACATGTCTCCTGAAACCGCTGGCTGTTGTCTGAAGCTGCAGAGACACAGAGAGACAAAAGAGAACAGTTTTAATGATTATATATATAAGAGAACATGAGAAAATAACGTCTCAGTTCCTACAATTTATATTACACAATGACAATGTCATTGAGATGACCTCTGCAAGCAGGAACACCGCAAGAAGTGCAAAGAAATGTGTTGAGTACATCAGTGTATCATTAACAGCAGTATTCAGTAAACCTTGTATGCAGGAAGGACCTGGACATCAAAACCAGACCACCTCAGGCAGAGGTGAAGAACTGGAAGGGGTGTGTGTGCGTGTGTGTGTGTGCGCGCTCTATTTATAGGCCCACCCACAGGTGCTGGAAATAACTGGTGCTACTAACCCAGCCTCCATTAAAGAGACAGCAGGTTCTGGGAAGCTCACTCAATTCGGATTTGTTCGAAGGAGGTTAGCATGACCCACGTAGCCAGAACAGTTCACACCCGCTCAGCAGAGGCAGGGATATATAGACCAGAAGGGTGAAATTAAAAAAGAGGGGTTTTTTTAAGTTAAAGTAAACTCATGGTTTAATTTAATTATGCCATCTTGTTAGTTGATTTAACTTGTGTACGAAATTTTGCAATTATAATATTGTGAATAAAAAAATGCATTTATGTGCCTTTAAGTGGTGCAGTGAGTAGACACACGTCCAGGCTGCAGTCCTCACTGCAGACGGCCCTGGTTCAAATCCTGCATCAGGAGCTCTTTCCTGCATCTCTCTTTTTGTTTTCTTTTATTTGTATATTACTTGGTATTTTATATATATTACTGCTAAGAAAGGGGAGGGCTGCTCCTGCTCTCTCCTCTTTTTTGGGTTGATAAAACAAGATGAATTCAACTTAAAGTTGCTTGACAACAATCTGATGGGCTGAGAA
Source organism: Lepturacanthus savala (assembly GCA_030544235.1). NCBI lineage: Eukaryota > Metazoa > Chordata > Actinopteri > Scombriformes > Trichiuridae > Lepturacanthus > Lepturacanthus savala. The sequence continues at coordinate 4,741,463 of CM060462.1, read as the reverse complement.
AAGCTAAACATGCTCAGGTCTGGAATCCACTGAGAACCCAGGGTATTGCAGATGCAATGCATGCAAACATTCATACTCTCACATTTGCAAAACTATTTCCCACCAAATCTTAAAAGCGAGACTGACTCTGACTCTCTGTTGGGACGGTTTTGCTTGAAAGCGAAACCAACTCAAACGTTTTAGCATTCACCACAAGTGCACTTCTCACACCGGTGAATAAGCATGACAGACCAGCGTACAACACTATTAAAATATTAGAATATTTTACTCCCTTCATGCGTCTGTGTCATATTTGTGAGACATAATTGCTGGAGCTCAGTGGGCCTGCAGGCTGTGTAAGTGACGGGGAAGATGAATTACAGAATTACCTATCACCAATCCTTTCATGATTGTTGCCTTAATTACTTAAAGTTAGGTCGAGCTGTCAACGAGCGACTGCTTAAAACCTGCAGAGGATCTGTGTGCACGTACATACACAAATATGTGTGCATGTACTTAGACACACATACATAAACACATGTACGCATACAAACACATTCATGTGCACACGCATAAACACACCTGCACTTCCATAAACACACTCAGCAGGATGAAACACATTCCTTTCCATGCTGGACGTTTAGAGGGTCCGTGGTGATTACTGGACCAATCATGTTTCTGCTCTTATCAGCCTTTCAAACAGCCATTAATGTTCCCAGTAATGAACCCTCTTACAGCCGCATGCTATATAATTTGTACAGAATGTATTCATGGTATGTTTCTGCATCTTTTGAGCGGCTATCTCTGCGCTGCAGAGAGAAAAATAATAATAAAAAAAAAAATTCAGTCGCAGTGTTTGAGTGTGCTTTCGAAAAGCAGTCTTCCTCCTCTCCGGGCACACGAGCTATAAATAGAAAGTGCTCTCTCACTCTCTCTCACACTCTGTCCTCGCCTGTCCCCCCCACCCCCTCTCCACTCCCCCAAAATCTCTCCATCACTCTATAACTCACTCTCTCTCTGGCAGTGGATTTGTTTCTGGTGTTTCAGTGTGTGTGGTTAGAAGAGATATGAGAAGGGTTGAAATGAGACTTGATTGATGTCTTCCCCTCTCTCTCGCATACAAACACCCACTGTGGCTTCTTTGAATCTAGTCTGTTTAGATGCATACGCAGCAACTGTCTGAAACTTTGAGTAATACCATTAAGACTAGAGATCAGACCTCAGTACTTTATTCAACAGATTTGTGTCCATTACAGAATTTTCTTAGATGAAAAACTGTCATGTTTAAAGCTGAAACACATGCTCATATCTCTCAGATTCATATTTACATACAGGATTAACTCACAGGCAGCTCGATTTTGTTTTTATCCCACAGTTACGGCAAAATCTCACGTGTTAAGGACTAAAGTCATTATGAATAATTATGTTGACTACATCACATACAGAAAGTAATTTCAGTAAATGAAGCCTCTACTTAACTTCTCCAAGAGAGGACAGAAAATTAATGATGCTAAGACTAGAACTGTAATTACTGTTATTAAGCACATTTCTGCCACCGCATGTAATCTTATTTCTGCTTAATGGTGCTTATTAGAATTTGAACATTAATAAATCATTGGGATATAAATTTCGAGACACAAGTGTAATTACAATAAACAAACAAGACTGCAGCAAAGATGACCAGCAGCTTCTACCACTGAGACCTCAAATCACTGTGATGCAGCAGGACGTGACAGCAGGTGATTTAATATGTTCCTCTAAGCTGTCATGGAGGGAACTAAATGAAAACAGGAATACACTCCATGCAGATTATGTTGGACGGTGTGATTGATGCTTAAATTCAATCCAACTGTATCCAACCTTCAGAACTGATGTGTTTCTATTGCTGCAATGGAAGAGGGAATTATTGACATTGGCTCACAATAGGTCTTAAATCATAGTTAAAAGTGAAACATCATTGTTCTCACACTTGATACACCTTTATATACTGTGGATAATTATGTCTCTATTAATTTGTAGCTTTTTAAATCACCTCCTGTGGACGGATGTCGCAAATGACTGTTTGGCTCAGAACACTAAATACAGTGCATCTGGTATCTGTACACAACTGTATGTTGCAGTTAGTTATAACTGTGTGTTGCTACTGTTTTGTCCATGTCTAATAATATAAACTTACCCTAATGGGTAAATACCTACCTATTATAAACCAAGCAGGGTCTATAATGTACTGTACATTACAAGGAAAATTCAGCTGTTGTTGCACAAACTTTTCAGGCACATTTCCAGGCCTTTAAGTATATTATCATAATATATGTATAGATATTATTTTTTTATATATATATACTGGCCCTTTCATCTAAGAGCACATGTTTTTTAGGACTTCTCCATCATGGAAAAAATCATTATGATTATTTTGGTCAATATTGAAATCACAAATTATTCAAACAATTCTTCTTTTAGTAACATAATGCATTTATTCAGGACGAGTGACTTCATGCTTTTGTTTTAGATGGTTAAACAGATTTGTTGTGTTGCCAAAAGTCGTGGATATTTCCTTATGTTCCATCTGCACAGACATGTTCCCATATAAGAGAACTTTTCTTTTTCTCAACCAAACAACGGTGCTTTCCCTCTGCCATTTCACTCACACTCGCCCTCTCCCACCTGCGGGATGTGTGATAATGTATGTAATGTGTTCACAAACTGTTAAAAATAAATAATTTCAACTTGATGATATGAGTTTGGAGATCATTTGAAAGCGAAACAGAATCGCGATCAAAATTTGCCCATTTGCCTTGGTCTGTAGTGAACTAGTGTCTATAGTTGACAGGTTTCTATAGAGTTTAACAAAAACCATGAATATTGGATAAAATTAATTCTCACGTGATGTTTCATTGTATCTGTGAACAGACAGGCATTGATTTTAATGAGGCTCTAATATGTCAAATGTGTTTTTCAGCCTGTTTTTAAGTTCTGTCACTAGTTGGATCCTGATGAAAACTGGTGAATCCTGATCATTCTGAAAGATACTGAAAGTTACAGGAGCTTATGGTGTGTGATATATAATAAACCTGTAATATCGCTGTAATATCGTCACAGCCCCAGTTTTCTTGTACCTACACTGAAAACCAGCTGTGCCTCGTTTATTACAGCATTTCTCAGGGAAACTATGAACAAGTGTTGCTGGTGGCTACTAACACCTACTCTGAATATTCTGAGAACGGAGTAAAAAAAAACTTCGAAAACGTTGCTTCTGGGTTTAGTTCTGGTTTTTGAAGGAGAGACGTATGAGCTAAGCTACAGAGAATGTGCTCTGCTCTAAAGCCAGTCTGCAGCACAACAAAACCCAGCTGGAGTTTATTAACTTGTTAGTGGCTTTTGCTACTTTTTCTCTGTTTGGTACACCACAGGCGTGCACACAGGCACACACGCACCGTGCAGCCACATTCACAGGCAGAACAAAGACGAGAAAAAACAAAGAAAGCGTCAGTCCAATTCCAAAATGCTAGAACAATCTGCAACAAAAGGTCAGGTCTGGACACATGCACATCACACACACACACACATGACAATTTAAACGTTTTATATGCGACTTCCTCTCCCACTAACAACAGCGATTACCCTTTATTATCTGCATAAGGCGGCTGTACAGTTATATCTTGACGGGGCTAATTAAGGAATTCCAGTGTGTTTACAGGCAAACGATGTGCTCAGCGTGGCAGCAGCTGGCCCTGCTCGTCCTATTAATGCATACAGCAGCATTTCACAAGCTCCTTACTGCTTGGCTCTGTATAATATGGGACCACACCCAGGACAGCACATCTTCAGACACATGAGGAGCAGGTCACATGTTTAAAGATGGCAATTACAGGAATAAAAACAAATTCAAAGAGCGACAAATGTTTAGAAGTTACCATCAGGTTATAATCATCATGGGCACCATGATGCACCAACTCAGACGTGGATAAAAAAAAAAAAAACTGCTGCTGATATTATCCTCTCTGAGATAGAAGCCATGTTGTGCCCTGTGTTTATAGTTGAGTGCAGTCAAGGCTGCTCTGTTGATGTTCATGTGTTGTGAGAAGACCGGGCTGTTTACAGTGAGATAAAGATGCTGCCCGGGATCATGCAGGGGTCAGTACGAGCTGCTCAACCTCAGGTTGTGTTTGAATGTGAAGTAGAGGAAGGTGCTTTATGGGTTTCTACGCTGTAGATGTTTGGGAACATTTCCATCGGGTGATATGTGTGTGTGATATATTATCTTCGCTGATTCTCTGAGGAATGATGAGCGTCTGCCAACGAAGGGCAAAACAAGATGTACGGAGCATGTGTACAGACTAGGTGTGCTTGCTCAAGGACACTCCTGCTGTCTGGGTGAAATAAAGGCTGCTTCGTTCTTATTGGAGGAAACTAAAAGCACAAACTATCAAATGAGACGTTATGTCACAGAGCCGCAGTGATCCCTTCAGTACACAAGACAATAATTCAGGAGGGAAAATAGGAAACAACTCATCAACTTATTTTCATGCACTTGAAATATCACGTTAGCAAAGGTTTCTACTCACTTGAAGGGGTTTTTGTGTTGTTTTAAAAGGAGCTAAATAGCAAACGTTTAATTCACTGCTCAGCTGTTTCTGCTGTCCAGATATTCCCATGATATTCTTTGTCTTCATCTCTGGAGAACATGAAACATGCTCATCTTTGCTAATCGCAACAAATTCCTGAAGATCTCTCCGTTGTTCTCTCAGACAACTTTGACACATTCAGCCCTGACAAAACGTAGCAAAACCGCTTTAAAATGTCAGTCAGTGTTCATTTGTACGAGAACATTTTATTTAGTTGCTTACAAGAAAATTTAGTTAAAGTCATATTTTAGTCGTTTTCTTTAGTTTTAGTAAATCTTTAATTAGTGGGATTTTACTCAATGTTTTAGTCATAATATCCTCAGAGTTGCATGATAGAATAACAGGATTTTAATTTATATTTATCTAAAGTCACAATTCTTTTTGTTATAATTTAGTAACGGAAAAAATATGTGGATTTTTATTTATAGTCTGAATTTATGTTTGGAAAATTGCTGTCTTTTACATTTGGATAAGACAAAGGTGGCATCAGTTGAGTTTCAGAAAGTTTAAAGAAATGTTAACTAATGAAATCGAATGTGGATGATCCATAATATAACTAAATGATTCCCTGCATACTTGGCCAGTGTGTGTGTGTGTGTGTGTGTGTGTGTGTGTGTGTGTGTGTGTGTGTGTGTGTGTGTGTGTGTAGAACCTGGAACAGTCTGTAGCAAGGAACATGTTTTTATCATTGCTGGGCCATATGACTGTGACTGATTGGGACTAATTCCTAATGATGAAACCCTGGTGTCTATTTTTCCAAGAGGATTTTAAGATTTTCAAGAAAGACTGACTCATCTTCACAGGAAGCAATGTTCAGAATGCTTGATTATTGGACTGGCATTTTTTAGCACATGATTTCCTCCATTGTATGAATATCACAGTAACTGGTCATATGCAACAACCCATTATGCAGGAAATACTCATCAAATGTAGAATGGGCTTGCATTTCTTTTCCTGGAGATATGGTGATTAAATCATGTATAATGCATGTGCACCACAATGATATCCATAATGAGTATGGAGGCATAGCTCTGTATCGAGGATGGATAAGGATGGAGATGAGACCCGAGTTTAACCTGCGAGGTCGCCATGGTAATAAAATACCAACTGGTGTAGCTGAGACTGTTGACCAGTTTAAACTGGCTAAACTCTAAACTGTGGGTCAAATAACCTTTATACCACAGACTGATACGGCTCAGCTGAACAACACAAGACTGCACAGGAGGAGAGATAAAGACAGAGAGATAGAGAGATATAAGGAGAGAGAGAATAATTGTCTTTACATGCACACAAGAAACAAGGATAATGCATGAAAACGTACAATACAGCAACCCAACTACTGTAAAGCCTGAGTTAACATAGTGGTGGTAGTACTCCTAACAAGTACAAATGTATTATCAGAGTAATATTAATAAGATAACAAAAGTAATCATTATATACACAGCTATATTATTATAGGACATTACACTATTTGTTTTAATCACATGTGACAGCATTTTAATGATTTTTAGTTCACTGTGCAAAACAAATTAAGGACAAAAAATTAACTTTTGTTAATTTGTCAAACAATCTTTGCAGGTGTGCATTATCATCATATTGTATGAAATGTTTGATTTCTTAAAATCAAACTACTTTCTTTTGAAAGCATATTTTAAAACAAATCGAATTGAAATAGTTTCTGCTGTGTTTTGTGGTACCCCATGACACGTTCTTTTGTCTCGGGTCCACTTCATGTCTACTGTGGAAGTTGAGACTGTGTGGTGATGCTGATTCCTTAACATTCCTTAACCATTTGTCAAACTTCAATAATGATTTGGTGGCAAAAAAATAAGATATGCAAGTATAATTTATCTTGTTTTTTCCTAGGACACAACATTGCAGAAGCATTGTGGTAGAGCAATAACTACGGTTTGATGGCTCCTATATTGCACTTTTCATGAAGTTGCAGTCTGCAGCTTCCACCATGTTTGGTAAACCATGCAACAACAAAAAAGACAATGATTTCCCAGGTGAAAGATTTAAACTGATTAGGCCTACTTCATATGGTAAAGAAGATGTTTTGAATTGTGGGAATGATTCCACGCATCGGTTTCTTCTTTCAAACTTGATCTTGGAGCCTCACAACTCTCCTGAAGTCAGTGGAAACGCCTGGATCACAGACCCAGAACAATCCTACTAGCCACCACTGGAATCTAATTCTACAATATCAAATAACTAATGTCACCTGTCTGGAAACAAAGACAGCTCTCACACAGTCGTCACACCATAGCCTCAATATCAGGACCCAGTACAGCACCTTTCATACAAGAAATGCAGCTCAGAGGTAACATACATAAAATGAACATTAAATCAAACCTTAAAATAAACAATAAGGAAATAAAAATCAAAAAAGAACATATGATTTAAATGAATTTAAGATGTGAAGAGAAAAAATACAGAGAATGCATAAGAAAAAAAATGTAAATCTAAATTGAACAGAAAACTGTCATGTAGTTATATGTATTGACAATTTATGGTTGGATGTGGGGCTGATTCATGTGTGATAGGTTCATATTAGACCTAGTAATTGCTGCAGCAGCTGTAACAATCTGCAAATTACCCCTCCCAAGTGCCAATTTCCCCTGTCATCCAGAATTCTATAGGAAATTGCCTTAGGTGATATGGTTTTATTCATCACCATTTAAAAAAACAACAAAAAAAACAATGCTTTAGTGTTGAATACCTCTGAAGATAGTAACTGGACTAGTTGGTTGTTCTTTTAAGATGAATTCTATACAATTCTTAGAAAATGACATCCCAGATCTATTCTATGATGAGTACTTCTGTCATAAAAAAACTACTCATTAATATTATATTCAATTTCTGTTCTTTACACTTTAATCTTACATACTCGACCTTAAAGTGTTTGTCATGCACATGAACTGATTTAAAACCTGTGCCAGTCTTGGTTAAGCCAACAAATCAACAGATCAGCTTTCTTCTGCAAAAAAAAAAAAGTGGAACACTGACAAACTAGGAGAGCAAAGCAAAGCAGGTGGGGGAAGGGAGTCAGACAAAAACTAGAGAGAGAGTGAGGGAAAGAAAAATGGGAGGTGAGGCAACAAGAGGAGCATCAATAATATGGGGGGGACATAAACAAGCGGGGAGGAAGAATATGTGAAAAAACATGTTTAGGGAAGAAGAAGACCACAGAAAAGATCTGCCCTTGCAGGGGAATTAAAATTAAGGGTTAGGGTTTGATTAATGAAGTAGGTATATATATATATATATATATATATATATATATATATATATATATATATATATATATATATATATATATATATATATATATATATAAATAAAAGCAAATTCATATCTTGAGCTTCATGAAATTATGTGCACCATCTTCCTCCAGGTTTTTACTTCTCTCCCTCCCCTTTACTTCTTTCCCTCTCTGCTTCTCTGAGAACAATACGATCAACATGCATTATTTATAGGAAAGTACGTTTGGGTTTTTCTGAAAGATCCGTATGTGTAGACATGTGCATGTATCAGTGTGTGTGTGTGTGTGAGGATGATGTGAGGTTGAACATGCGATTCAGATTCAAATGAGGGGAGGGTGTGTTCTGCGGGTACAGGTGTATGCCTGTGTGATTTCATCACTTTGCATGCAAATTTTAGCTGAGGATAGCCATAGAGACAGAGTGAAGATGGAAGATGGAGGGAGAGAGAGGGGTGGAAAATGTGCAGCAAATGGATAGAGTCAGATAAAGAGAGGAAGAGGAGAAAGATGGTGTGATGACAGAGCTGCAGGCACTGTGTTTGTACATGCATCTGCAGGCAAATTAATCACGAGATGGTCTCTTACTCCATTAAAATGCTAATGTAGGAAAATCTAGACATTTCCATATATTTGCAATGTATCCCAGAGCCCAAGGAGCGTTATTATGCTAAATACAGGCTGGATACTGGATGCACACCTAATATAACCTAACGATAAAGGCGAGATTAAAAGTCTCTTAAGTAGTGAATTAAAGGGCAGACTGGATATGTTGGGCCTTAATGAGAGAAGAGAGAATATTTTGGTTATTTCAATTTATTAACTTCTTACAGTGGTTGTGGTTTAGTCTTCTGGCTTAATTATTATTACATTATACAAAATCCATGTAGTCAGCTTTTGTGTATTTATAAAAAAATATTCTACAAAATGCAATTAAGACTTAAAGACTAACATATTTACACCTACTAATTTTACAAAGCACTGATTAGATGAGGTATAATTGAAGCTGCAGTGCATCAAGGAGAAGCCTTCAAGGACATTGCCACAGCATTCACTTACATATTCCACCTGACAAGAAGGACAGAAGGCTGCATGAAATATAAGTGCGTAATGTTTTACTTTTTTTTTTAGAGAGAGAGAGAGATTGAGAAAAACAATATTAGGTCTTTACTTGCAGAAGTCTTCAAGTCATTTTTAAAGATACAAAGTGATTCTGACCAAATCTGTGGAACAAGTTGAGTATAGAAACTTACCAGGGAAGGTAAATGGTAAAATAACTGCCTGTATACAAGGAAGGATGATAGAGCTGAGTATCATCAGCATAGCATTGGTAGGAAAAAACATAATGGGATAACTGCACCAAGAAAGGTGGTGAATTTTCAGAAGAGCAGGGGACCGAGTACAGATCCTTGGGGCACCCCAGATGAAAGCAAGTGACATTTGGTAGTGATCCATGTGGGTGTGGATCATACCGTCCAACATTGAAAGCTTACTACAATAGAACGAGCATTTAGATGCACCTGATTGGACAAATGCTTTCACTCGTTGGGCTGCTTATGGAGTTAAAAACAGACCAACACAGCAATTTGTTGGGTGAATTTCTGTTATATTGCAAAATAGATCCCTTCAGTGTGTTTCTGAGAACATTTTATACAAGAAATGCAATGAAACTGTTCTTATGTTAGATTGTCATTAACTAGTTTCCAGACTCTAGTTTTCATATACAGTGAGAAAGGATTGACATCACTGATATGCATGAAGTAGCCTAGACCTCAACTTCATGCAACTGTGGAGTAGCATGCATCACCTCTCTACAAGCAATGAATGGAAAGCGTTGAAACTATAAATGCAGAGGATCCCTGTTTTGTAAGAGGAAAAGTGAAACATGCTCACGTGGAGGAGACATAATGCAGTTCAGTGGTTCTGTAAAATGGCCACTGATAGTCAGCTCGTCAGTAAAGAAGGATGCATGTCATCAAGTGAAAGAGTGGTGATGGGGGGTGGAGGAGGCATGTGAAAGTAGAAAATAAATTCCCAGTGTCTGTAGCCGATTAAGGACCTTTTCTTATTTTGGCCTCATTACAGCGGCCTCATGGGAACAAAGTAATTTAAAAGACACATGACATTGTGCAGATTTATGCAACGTTGTCATCATAATTGTTGACGGTCTACATGCAGTGTTTCATTTATATTCAGATAGGAACAGTGGCTTCACATTGATGTTAAATTGGTCTCTTGGCTAGAAATATATACGTACAATGAGAATATAATGACAATTCATCATGTCACAGCATCGCTTGGGCCACCCACCCCAAATTATTATTCCATGCAGCAGCCTATACATAAGATATAAATATCCAAACAAGTCCCATTATTCAGCGATCACGCACATTAAAATGTATCCAGGAATGGATGTGGCTCTTAAAATTACATTCAGCCTTTACATCCTCAATAAATGAAAACTCTATATACTGCCCATGATTTATCTGTACATATGGTTAATGATTATGACTGATTAGCCTAATTAAGGAAAAAAGAATGTATGAAGAATGTTTGGCCTTTTATGTAGCACAAGATAATCAGAAAAGGCAAATTCTTCTTATTTGTTGTTTTTTTTTTTTGAATGAATGGTGGTTACGGCACTAAATTAATATTTCCTAATGCAGCACTCAGGAGCCAAATGTGGCTTTACTCGCTTACTCTGAACACTTGACAGAAATGTGAAAATGACATTTTCTCTGTGCCCTGTCAACACTTTAACAGGCAGCACAACACCATCACTGGCAGGGAGCCTCTCCATGGCAGAGGAAGCACAAAATGTCAATGTTTTCCGTGAATGCTGCCATGATTATTATGGGAATACTCTTTTGATATAAATACCTACAACCTTGAAGATCATTCTTTGGGGCATTTTGCCTTTATTAGACAGTTTGATAGCAAATATATAGACGGGAAACATATTGAAAGAGAGATGGATAGATTGCAATAAAGTTCCCTGGCTGAAATATAACAGTGTTCTCCCACACCACCCTGTAAATAAACTGAAAACAGTTTTGACTCAGTAAATTATCACTCACCAGGAAACTTGCTCCTTTATTATACTCTGCAGTTTGATGATATATAGTGCAAACAAAGCAAAATTAAACACATCCATCTACCATCATTGGCCTTAAATCCAACCCCAACTGTCATACAACCATCGCTCACACGTCCTCTCACCTAGACTCGTCGGCTTGATGAGCTCGTCCAGCATGTCGTAGAAGGGCAGCCTCTGGAGCTTAACATCTGGGTGCACTGGGTGCAGCGTGGTCGAGGTGGACAGGTGATGCGTCAACCCGGTCAACTCATGCTTCCCAGGACCGAGCAGCGAGAGGGGTAGTAAGGCGGCGGGCGACGGGGCTCCACCGTGACCAGCGTGACCCTCATATGCCAGCTGTGTCAGGCCAGCAGGCAGCGCGGCGCCGCCTCCTCCGACCACGCCGGCCGTGGCCGGGTGGTGCGGCCCGGGCAGCGCCAGCTCTGAGTGAGACACCATCTTTGCGGGGAAGCGTCGTCGGTAGAGCTCTTTGACCTTCATGTGCACGGCGGGGCTGCAGCCGGCCTTCAGCAGATGCAGCGCCTTGGTCAGCAGCTCATGCTTGCGTCCGTGCTTGTTGCGCCCGGCGTAGCCGAGCAGCACCTGCAGCTCCGACACCCGCAGGCTCATCACCATTTGCTGTGACAGATGGAGAGAAGGAAACACAGGGTGAGAAATCCACTCTTCAGGTGCAACCGTAACATATGTTTTAAATCTGATATAATGCAGAGCGTTTTTGTAAATCATTTTAATATTATAAATATCTGAGTGGCCATGAATTATTGAAGCAAATCATTATCTTTATTTCTCACAAAAGTGACAGGAATCATAGGTAGATACATGCAGTAAAGTCAGCAGCAGCTAAAATTATAACCTTGAACGTTATGGTTATGTGGTATTAACTAGTAGCAGGGCCACTGACAGCCTTGGACAAAATTCTTTGAATGGGCCAACCCCCACTATAAATGAAAGGCATTCTCAAACACACAACACAGAGACAATAGAATTTTAGACTACAAAAAAGACGATATAATATGTAGAGTCAATATAAAGTGGGAAAAAAGTCTTTTTATGACTCTCCTATGCACCTGTCCTTGCCTAGGCGTGCACTACCTTCTCTTTTTAAGGACAATAAATGTAAAAACAACTAGAAATGATTGCTTCACATAAATATTATGCATTTCTTCCACAAAAAGGCATATTTTGAAATAAAATAGAATAATTATTCTGCAATTTCACGACATCCTAGTGAGTGTTGTTAGTGGTTCTTGTTGGGAAAGAAGTTCTGAGTTTATTGATCACTGTTAGCTCACAGATCAACCAAAATCAATTTTGTTTGGCTTAGCAGTACTAAAAAGTCCAAGTTCAGCAGCCACTAGTCAGCTAGATCATCTCAAGCCTAAATGTGTAGTTACATGCAAGACCCTGGTTGTTATATTACAGTCTGAGCTCTGCCTTGATAAAAAAAAATAAAACAAAAATAGCCACTAGCAGTTAAGAACCATTTCCAAACTCAAGCCGATTCAGTCCTTCTATGGAAAAAAGTAATTCACGCCTTCATTACGCCATGACTGGACTATTGCAATTCTCTTTATTTAGTTCTTCCCTAGTTATTGTTAACTGAGGGTCCAAATGCAGCTGCAAGAATGTTGACTGCTCTTAGTACATGTGAGCACCTAGCACAATTCTTAGCTTGTCTTCATTGTCTCCCTGTTTATTAGCAGTGAATGAGGAGGATTTCTGGTATTAAGCTTCACTTCCGCACACTGAGAGTAGCCAGTCGAGGTGCATCGAAGGTGTGTGCTTTGTAACTGGGTCTGTTTGGAGATGTTCCAGGAGGGGTCGATTAAAGGGCGGAGCTAGAATACACGAGTGTGATTACATTACTCATCGCTGACCTAGGAATGCTTGGAGATTCCCCCAAGACGAGCTGGATGAATTTACTGTTGTACAGGATATTTGGGCTGCTCTGCTGCTGCCATTCAGACTTTACAAACCTGACCAGATAACAAAACACATGGAAAGAATTTCAAAGGCATAACTGGATGATTTGCATGATTTTTCTGTCAGTCTGTAGATGGCTTGATGCAAATGTCTTGCCTCTAGATAATGCCAAAGGTTAAATCCCTCCATAAATTTAGACACCTTCCCTCAACACAGCTGGCAGGTTGCCTCACAGAACAAATAAATCTCTACCCTGGATTTTTTGTTCTGCTGGAAAAGCATTTAAATGTATTATGCCATGTGTCATTTGCCGAACGGCATCGGATCACTGATAAATACTCCAGATGTCAGTGGCTGGAAAGCAGTAGTCAATGCACTGGATGCAGTAAGCTTTTGTCTGTGTTGAAGTAAGAAAAAAAACATATCCAACAAAGGGATTTAACTAACTCAATGTAAAGGTGAGTGGAACCTTCCAGCAGGACGGAGCAGCTGCAGCACAAGTTGCAGAATAAGTGCTGCCTGCACCAACTCGGCTCCAGCTTCAGGTTTGCAGAAACAACTGCTCATCATTAACCAGATCACCTGTCTAAATGTATATCCAGACTAACTGTCAACATCAGGTTGAACCTAGCAAAGATATGCTCAATTTTACATAGGGGAGATAACTCAAACAGAAACAGAACAGAAAGATCCGCGCACAAGCTCCATAATCTTTAAGGTGGATGGAAACACCATTAAACACCAGGACATTGTTATATTAAATTAAAACGGTGAGAAAGAACGTGAGGAAAGCCGACCTTAGCAGCATTACAAGCACTGTAAACACAAACACATGCATGATAGAATCTGTTGTCATTATGAATAACACACACACACATACAGACAGTCCTTCTCTTTTAATGACCAGGGATCAAAACTCTTTTTTCACTTTCAGTTTTGCTATGAATAAAATGTCTTCCTTTAGTCCAACCACAGAGCCGGGTCATTAAAAGTAATACATTAATAGATTTAAAAGGAACTGAAACCTTGAATGCGTCACTGTTTACCATAGAACTTTCCATTTTTGCACAACTATGTAGTTTGCAAATGCCTTAAACCACGATGTGCTTCAAATAGCAGTGTAACATTTCAGCATTTAAGGCTGTCGAAAACATTTACTGATGAAATGTTGGACAAAGATGAAGAGAGCATCTATATATAATGTGTCTAAGTCATTATAACATAGTGGAATAGTCCACATTTTCATAACCGATTAATAGCTGAAATAGATTTTTGCACAGCTGGAGGATTCCTTATTTATTCGCTGTTTAATGTGACAATAAACTGAAAAGAGTTGTGGCTTGTGTTGAACATTCACATTTTAACCTTCTTGTTTTATTTGAGTGATAGTTACAGTTTATTCATGGAATAAAATGATGTTGGCAAATAGTCTTAGTATCTTAATCAACTAAATTAACACTACCTCTGGCTTTACAGAAGAGTATTTTAATTTTAGACCAAACTATTAATCTGGAAAACAATGAACAGTTAAGGAAAAGTGGGGTCCCACAGGGATGTTGTCTGGGGCCGTTTCTCTATGTTTTTACAAATCATACGCCACTAGTCCTGATTAAAGCTAATGAAAATATGACAATCGTCAAATTAGAATTTATCAAATTATAAATGTTCAACTAACGAATGAACTAATCATTTCCGCTAGTTGAAGCCCTACTTTATAAATCCTAAGCCCAGCTGAGCTCCAGACTGTGTGAGTGGTAAAGTGATAAAGGCTGCCTGGTTTAGCCTTTGTTAATAGCACCCACTGAATCCTATGTACAGTGTTTGTCACATGTGCACAGATATGTACACACACGTTCATATATATGGCCCTTTCCTTCCTTGTGGCATTGCCCTGCCCTTGTTCTTTGTTACTGCAGATACACAGTACAGGCTCATACGTGGAGGATGAGGCAGACGCTCATATGTGAGTGTTTTAACAACACATCAATCAAACTCATGCAGGACGAGGAGGCTCGATCACAGGTGCAGCACTCAGCAGCTGCCGGTCTGTGGTTCTTAAAACATTTAGAGATGTTTGCAACATTATTCTGTTCAGAAACCACCAACACACATGCACTTTAACACCAACACGTTTGTGATGCCCCCCACCCACTATCTCTGCAAAGCAAACATGCACACACACAAATGCACTAACACTGGCACATATAAACCTGCCTGACACACACACAAACACACAGCGGATGTGTAACATTCCTTTGGCTTCCCAAAAAAAAAAAAGAGAGAGAGAAAACAAACAGAGGAGAGACAACAACACTGGAGCAGGAGGAGGAGGAGGAGAGATAGATGAGCACAGCTCTCACCATCTCCTCTTCATCTGTCAATCATTGGACTCCCCAGGACAGGTTGCCCTAAACTCTTAAATCTTCAGTGTCCACCCCCACTGAATTCAGCGCTCAGCTTTGTTCATGGAGTGAATTATTTGACGTGTAGATTTTTCACCCTGAATGAAGTGTCTGCCACCGGATGTGGAGAATCTACTGCACTGTGTCCTGCAGTATGGCTTGAAAAAGAAAGAGAAGGCGCTGTTCTGTCCTCTTTCTAGCGACGACAGATCATGTAAGATTTAAAATTCCTATTTATAAATATTACAGGTCCATGGCTAGACCTGTACAGTCTGCCCTCTTACCCGCTCTGCAGAGCTGTTTCTGTCTGAACATCACTCAAAGATTGATTGGAGAAAAAAACAATTTTGGTCCTTCTCAGTAAAAGGAAAATAAGTGCAGCTGAGGGAACAGGAAGGATGAGATTAGGTTAGAATTTAGCCAAGAATTTCAATTCAGATGGACATAACTTAATTGAACTTTGTTTGCTTTCTGGCTCCAAACCTTTTTTATGCACATACAGTTTTAGCAGCTTCAGTACACAGATCAAATTCACATAGTTATCAGTCCCCGTGTCCAGATGGTAGCTGCGGTTTCATACGAGCCGATTGTGGTCAGTGCCAGTGTTTTCTTAACATGAACCCAAACGGTTGCACCACCCTGAAGAACTAAAAAGGAGTTTGCTTTAAACATCATTAGGTCCTTATTGTTTTGGGTAGATTTGGCCTAAAAATAAAATCTTTTTACTGTTCTTTCAATAGCAAATGAATCATCTTACCAGATTCAAGGCGGTTGAGACCTGACACTGATCAAAGCTATTGACGAATGATGAAATGCTGAAAAGTAGTGACACAGTGGAGCGGTGGTGCTAAAGTGGAAGATGGTGCTTGTTGATCTGGAGACTTTACAGTGAAAATCGTTCAAATTAATTACATAAACCATAGTTTCTCCCTGATTATGAAACACAATGAGCAGCACACCATCACAGCTGTGACTGCAGTAAAAAAGCTCCAGTTCAGACAAAGCAGGTTTCTGTGGGAATGTGCTCTATTGTATTGTTTTACTAAAACAACGTGACATGTAGGTGCAACGGGAAGCAGCAACAAAGGAAGAAGCATGAAAGAGGGAGCGAGGATGCAACATGAAGAGAATGGCTAGTGGTAGCAGGGGAGGTCTTACACACACAAACACACAGCAGCACAGCAGCAGACCAATGTTGTTTTTTTTAAAGCTGAAGCAGGGATTTTTTTTGCTTCAAATTTGCCAGCCAGTCACAATTGGTCTCCCGTATATTTAAATGTGACAGTTTTGGTGCCAAAGAAAAGAAGAGGATTGAGGAGAGGCCCCTGAAACAACATTCTGGCCAACATGTGATACAAAACCTCAGAATGATGAAATTCCTTCTGGCAAGTCAACCGCTGCACAAAAATTCATTTCAGAAAAAAAAAATCCTGATCAAACAAGGGCAGAAGGAGATTACTGGACATTTACTGCAGCTACAGACATTAAGAAACTCCAACTGATGATATGCTGTGACCTTTTATGACATCCAAGTTTAACCCTATAACTAATTATTGAAGATTTATTGTACATTTATAACCACACACACGTCAACTTTTGTCAAAAGACTTGCTCGTTTCAGCCGCTAATTAATTATTATTAAAAAAGAAAAACTGAAATATCACATGGCCCTATTTAGACTCTTTGCTTAGTATTTAGTAGAAGAACCCTGTGGAGCTAATTCAGCCATGAGTCTTTTTGAAAATGATGCAACAACTTTTTCACACCTGGATTTGGGGTCATTCCTCTTTGCAGAGGTGAATGTTGGTGGACAGACATTTTCAGGTCTCTCCAGCCAGAGATGCTCAATTGTGTTCAAGTCAGGGCTCTGGCTGAGCTTCAAGAACAGTCACGGAGTTGTTCTGAAGCCACTACTTTGTTATTTTAGCTGTGTGATAGGGTCATTGCTTGTTAGAAGGTGAACCTTCAGCCCAGTCTGAGGTCCTGAGCACTTTTTGTTCAGGATATCCTTGTACTTGGCCACGTTCGTCTTCCCTTTGATTGCAACCATGCTTCACTGTTGGGACTGTATTGGACTGGTGATGGGCAGTGCCTGGTTTTCTCCACACATGCTTAGAATTAAGGCTAAAAAAGTTCTACCTTGGTCTCATCAGACCAGAGAATCTTATTTCTCACCATCTTGGAATCCTTCAGGTGTTTTTTTTTAGTAAACTCTATACGGCCGCTCTGCCTTAAAGCCCCGACTGGTGGAAGGCTGCAGTGAAGGTTCTTCCATTTCCCAACTGCATCTCTGGAGCTTTTCTTTACATCTCTCATCAAGGCATATAAATATATGAGCGTCACAGCAAAGGGTCTGAATACATATGGCCGTGTGATATATTTTAGTCTTTCTTTTTCAATAAATCTGCAAAAAATGTACCAATTTTGTGTTTTCCTGTCAGTATGGGATGCTGTGGAAAAATGAACTTGAATGATTTTACCAAAACGGCTGCAATTGAACAAAGAATAAAACATTTAAGCGGGTCTGAATACTCTTCGCACCAACTGTAGATGTATTTTTTCTTCCAAAAACAACAAAACTGGCTTTGAAAATGCTCCAGACTGGAGTAAAGCCTGAAAAAACTGGGCTGGCTTGAAGGAACAACGATGTACTATCTGATCACAGGAAGCATTTCTGAGTTGCTTTCATGTCACTACTTATATACTGGTGCAGGTGTTGCACAAAAGAAACAAAAAAAAAGAGAAATGATTCCCTGAAAACACAATATATGTGATCAGAGAGAAAAGAGGACTGACAGGTCGAGGTTTCCACGAATGTTGCTTATGATGCACATGTTTGTTTGTCACAAAACAGGACGAAGAAGAGATTTAATCATTTTCCTGTTGAGTGTGTCAACTGATCAAAAATGCAAATATGTCACAATCAGTCAGTTTGACAGGGACATAATCCTAGTTCTAAATTTGAGCTTCACCTGAGTGATCTTAACTGGCGTCTCGTTTCTCACAGTGTGTTTGGTAGATTCCTTTCAGACTGGAGGATGGTGTGGAGGGTAATAATTCACTGGTGAGAATGACAGATGGAGAGATGAGGGAAAGGGGGATGGGAAAGAGAGAGAGAGAAAGAGAGAGAGAGAGAAGCTGAGCCTCCAAACCAAATGAAATTCTCCACAGCTCCAGTGAAAACACAACAGGGAGGAGGGAGGATGAGAGTGGAGGAGGAGGGGGAGGAGAAGTAAAAGATCCATTGGATTATTCATTTATTTTTTTGCTTTTATTTGTTATTCTGTGTACAGAAGAGGATATTTCCTTATTTTATTGTCATATTGTATTGTTAAGAAGGGGCACGTAGCATCCTGGAACACATCCTTTGTTTTGCGTTTCTGATAAAGACAATTTAATTCATTTATTTGTGTTTTATTAGTGTGATCTTTTATGGTTGTTTGAGATTAAGATAATATAAATGCAACTTTTAGTTCAAATATTATCATCTCTCTCCAGAATTGTTGACTCTACCTTCAAAATTAAAATGTTCACACACAATCAACACACACCAACAGTCACATTAAGGCCCTGACAAGCACACCCGCAATAATTCATGCGAGGTGTTTCAGTCGATCCAAGCGCACACACACACACACACACACACACACACACACACACACACACACACACACACACACACACACACACACACACACACACACACACACACACACACACACACACACACACACACACACACACAAACACACACACACACACAGAGGGAAGGCAACTCACAAAGATGGTGCATGCCAACGCAGATCTGACACACAAAGAGTTAGCATGCAACAGGGAACATGTTCTCACACAAATGATTTTCTCGGCCTATGTGAACAACAAATACAACACCACCACTTACCACTCATTAGTGTGCAAATATTTTATTAATCAAATAATAATCTTATCAACCATCCCTGAAAAAGAATGTAATGTTTTTTAATATATAAATTTATATCTTGCTATCTAAAAGTCAGTCAGTCATTTTCTATACCCGCTTATTCCTAATCTAAAAGTACTGGTTCTAATTATTTAAATTAATGAGGAAATTTCTTATTTTCGAAATTTTATTTTTTCCCTCAATTGTTTTTGTTGCTTAGTTAAATTTTTGCCTGTATATTTATCATGATTTGGTGGTTCAGCCAAGTGAAAAACCTTCCAGCCTTACTTACACTTGCTTTTTAAAGACTTTAAAGTAGTGACATTTCTTCCTGAAATGCACCTTAATAGTCATTGATGATACTCTATGTATACATGATTGTAGGATTATTTTCTTATCAAATAAATAGTCATATTTTGATGCAGCTGCTCAATTTTTGATGGTTCAACCATGAGCTCCATTAGTCAATCCCCTAACACTGTTAATGCAAAGAAATTAACAGGAAGCGTGAAGTAATTCTAAGTAATAAACACAGAGCACCGAACTGAACCTGGAATGATTTTTTTCGTGGCTATAAAGGAGAGAGAGAGGAAGAGACTGCATCTGTCAGAGGCTTACGTGTTATTAAAACACCCGTATACCCACACGGCTTCACTGAAACACGCAAACCAACTCTTGCATGCTCTTTCTCATACACACACGCGCAGTGTGAGCCTCGCCACTGCTGTAAACACACACCTGTTAGCGCTGCTGTGCGGCCGCAGATCAGTGGGCTGCAGTGGAGCCGTGATGAAAGGAAACAGGCAGCTCGGAGGCTGTTTGATGAGGAGAGACAGGTTGGAACTGGCCAGTGGCCGAGCCACCTTAATGGGCCGTTTCATCTGTCAGGAGAAATACTGGTCTCTAAAACTGCCGACTGGCCGGCAATGAACTCCGGTTTCTTTACACAATGAGAAAGTTGGAGAAAGAGCAGCGCAGGCTCAGCTCCACACTCTCCCTCCACGCTGTTTTAGCAGGAATCACTTATTTCCATCATTACTTAAGACTTCGTAATCTTTACTTCCTCTGTTTTTTGCAGACAGGTCTTGTTTATTCCTCTTCATATGTTCTTCAAACGAATTGATTTGTCAACATAACAGAATAAGATTTGGCAACTATTTTCATAATCGATTAATCATTATAGACATTTTAAGCTTAAAAAAATAAAAGTTGTTAAACTCTCCAATATGATGAGTGGCTCTTTCTTTCTGTCTAATTTCTGTCATTTTAAAACTTGATATCTTTGGTTTTTGGATATTTTCTTGGACAAAACAAGACATTTAATGACAACAATGGCTTATGGAAATTGTGAAAGTTCCGTTTCACTATTTTCTGTCTAGTTTTCGAATATTGGGAAAAACACAATGAATCAGCACATTACATGCACGTATGGGGTAGTATCTAGAGGAGACAGCTTATAAAATATATGCATACTGCAAAAAAAAACTGCAATAAGGTAAATAAGTGGTTTACGGTCACAGACTTTGAACTTTATGGATTAAATAAAAATAAGAACTGCACAAAGGATGTTTAAAGCATGAAAAGTTGTACAGCCGGGTAAAATTCTAAAAATGTTCAAGGAAGAAAACTTTGAATTTGAAACAACCACCAATCAAGAATTATTTGCACTGATGCTGCCTTCATGCTGGTGATGAGTTCAAATATGATCAGATTCACAGACTCTATCTTTAATGTCGTTATTGACAATGTGGTATTTTAAGTGTGGAGAATTAATCGTTTATTATTGACCTTTTTTTTTCCATATAGTCACGTTAAAGCCCTGAAACACAACACGTCAAAAGAAATGCAAACAGGAAATTCAAAATTTCCCCCCCGCTCCTCGATATTTCATGTGAGGTGTTTCAGTCGAACTGAGCACACACGCAGAGGCAGGCACTGACAAAGATGGTGCATGCACACCACAAAAAGTTAGCATGCGACAGGGACCATGTTCTCACACACACACACACACACACACACACACACACACACACACACACACACACACACACACACACACACACACACACACACACACACACAAGCACGACACAAGTCCATTATTCTCGTACTCATTGCATGTTGGCCAAATAGTTGGTGTTCACAACCTCAAACTCAGCATTCTGTCACATGACTGTCATATGACCCCCCCCCCCCCCCCCCCCCACACACACACACACACACACACAATGACACTGCACGCACTTGTGTGAGACCACAACATTATACCTCACTTCACAGAAATCTAAAAATAAATAAATTGTTGATCATGTTTATTATTCCACCTAAGCTGAGAGAAGATCCTCAGTTGCTGTCTTGAAATGGCTCAAAGGTACAAATTTAATTTGAATTCCAACATGAGAAAACAACAAGGCTTTTTTCCATCGCCTGGGGTGACACAGTTCACTATAAATATGTTCCTCCCTTCATGACGACACTAAGAAGTAATGCTGTGAAACAGGAACCTCCAGACCACACCTTGATTCTGACTCTCACTCCATCAGTGATTTTACACCTAAAACATTACAAACACATCTTCATATCTGTAAAACCAACAGGTTTCTACAATTTCATTCCCTGCATTCACTGATTTAGGAGAGTAATAAGAGATGCCAGCTAATAACAATTGAGATCTGGTGATACTATTCGCTGAATATTTCCATCTGCAAAATCTTTCACAATACATAAATATTGTTTATATTTTTGTCCTGTCCTACTGCAGGTCGGAGCTTCATTTAACTTACTTTACTTACTCCAATGTACCCTGATGTGTGATAATATAAAAATTAATGGAGAAGCAATGTTTAGTTTTTTGCTCCACATATCTGGAAACACTGGTGCTGCAACGTTCATTTCACTTAAGGCTACAATATGCAGTTTTTTTTCTGATAAAAATGTCTACATATGGCTAAACATGTATTAAATATTGTAATGAGTTGTAAACTTTATTATCCGAGGTGTTTTCATCAATTTTGGATATTTTTTATGAACTTAAACTTAAGCTAAAAGTTACATATTCATTTAATATAACATAATACCATTATGTTGTGGTTGTGATAAAAATTTGTCCTGGTTATGTATCAGAGGGATTTGAGGATTAGGCACAGATCGATGATGTGTTCAACAGTCTGTGGTTTCCACATTCACACAGATCAGTGGCCGATTCTCCAGTCATAATAGATTATATATATGGTTGCAGGTAGAGAAGGGACTTGGCAACATCTTTTGATGACTCAGGCGTTCTGTGATAGGTCGCACCCTGGAGGATTGCTTGAGGGAGATTTGATGAGCTTGTGGACCATTTCTTGTTCCACGAATCAAGGATTGTGGTAACAAGTCTCTCAGCATCATGCTGGATCCACACAGGATGAGGTGATGGGGAGGAAAACAGAGGAGTCCCCCATTCATTTGAATAGGGATAGTCCTGGTGTCACGCTCTGGTGGACGATCCAGTAAACCTGATCAGAGTGGTACAGCCCTGCTGTGAGGGAGTACAAACAGGGCGAGAGAGCAACAGAGTGAATGGAGAGAGCGAGCGGTGGAAGCTTAACGAAACACATTTTCTGGTTGTTATTGCAGCCTTTAGCACAAATAAACACGCCCACACCTCCTCGCCCCTCCGCAGACTCTGTGTTCCCTCTCTCTCCTAGAGAGAGGGCATCCTGATCACAGGTTAGTTCTAAAATGTTAGCGCAACATGGAGCATCTCTCATTCTTCTACCATCTAGTCTAAGTCACACCGGACACTAGAAGAGGAAGCCATTTTGAGAAAAGATTGTTTTTAAAAAGGGAACAGCCTGTCCTGCTGTTATCCAGTGGTGGACCACTGATTTCTCATTGTTTGTATTTTTATCACTTTGTGTGTTATATCTATGTTTTTACAACAGCCCGACATTAATATACTCTGTCCCTCTCTTTCTCTCTCTTTAAAAAAAATGCAAATTGACTTTTACCAAAGTTTTTCTTTTTTGCAACTAGTGCAGTGCCTGTAGGAACTTGAAAGCAGGTGAGAACAGTGTGGTGAAACTTCAGAAATACGACTCACTGATGAGATTACTGTAACATAGAGAACATCCAGCGTATCTGCATCTACATCCATGGAGCTCAGCCAGGTTGCACTTTACCTTGAAAGTGCAGATCTCAATCTATATATCAATTTTTAAATTGTCTTGATTGGCCAGATAAAACCAGACGTATGATAAATCTCTTACTTTGCACTTTTTCCTGTATAGGATCAGTGCAGGAAAAGTGCTGTGAAGCAACATGAGGAGGAGCTGAGATATGGAGCTTTACACCGTAATGAAAATGCTGCTACAGGGTTAGTTTTAATGATAATGATGTTTTGAATATCTATTAAAACATGAAGCTGAAGTTGATCTGACAAACAGTCAGAGAGATAGAGGAGCCACAGACACACAGACGCTCATTGCTTTATAGATAGATAAAGCCAACTTAAACATATAACATGGCAGTATATTATATTATTTTAACCTGCTGCAGCCATGGACACATAATAACAGGGCTAGAAAGTAACTCAAGTACTGTGTTTAATTAAAATGTTAAGGTATTTGTACTTTGTTTTAACTTCATTAGATGACAATTACTATTACTGGAGAACCTGACCTCCACAGAACATCAAGCTGATAATACTTAGGTACTTTTACTTCAATAGGATTTTTCATGCAGGACTTGTAATGAAGTATTTTTACACTGCTGTATTGGTACTTTTCCTTAAGTAAATGATCTGTGTACTTCTTCTCCCGCTGCACATGAACAATGAAGCGCCCACACGTGTGCACTCGGTCTCTCTCCTGCTCTCTCCTCAGTATGATTTGATTAAATGAGATTTAAATGTCAACATCATTAAATTATATTTCCATCCCAACAAAGACGCCCTGTTCTGAGGGTCGGTGGTGTCTGACCCGAGGTCAGCCCAGATTAGAAACACAGTAAGAAACCAGGTTCAGCTAACAGGTACTGACCCAATCAGTGCTGCTGGTCCTTAAACCCAACGTCTTTAAGCATCCGACGTGTTTCCCTTTAAGCTCCACACATTTGCCAGCAGAGCTAAAGAAATCTGCTGCACTTTGCTTGGTTTTGAAAGGGTGAACAACAGTAATGCAGTTCTGTTGAGTCCCGGGAGACTGTGAGATGGTGAAGCTAATAATGTTGTGCCAAGCAGTTTCTGCAAAGGATCTGGAGGATGTGTGTGTTTGTGTGTGTGTGGGTGTGCAGGGCTTGTGTAGGCGGATGGGGGGGGGGGGGGGGGGGCTTGCACACTACCTGGCCATTATATAAAGCTCCTACTCTTGGCTCTGTACTGAGTGCCAGCTCCCTCCCCTCGCTGTCCTCCCATCCCCCACCTCTTAGCCTTCCAGCTCCTCTGACTCAGGCTTAACTCTGAAATACCTCTGCCTGTTGTTTTCTCTCCCTCCTGCCGCTGTGGTATCAGAATCACGGCACACGTTGTAGATCAAACAAGAGCCAGAGTTTGGGACTAAAATGTGGATCGTGTCCATTCTTCCCCGAGAACGATCAGTTCCAGAAACCCAGCTGGACAAAGTTGAGAGCGTTTTCTCTTTGAATCATTAGTGCGTTAAATGTTGTGCCACCATCACACCTGGGGGCTATAGAGGTCTCATCCCAGCTTGTTATAGGCTGAACGTGAATCTGAGACCTGTTGGACGGCACAAAGTTGTGATGACAACCGCCCGGGCATTTGTAATGCGGTGCCAAAACAGAGCAGGTAAATGCTGCTGGTAGCAACCCAACAGCACAGATTTGCTGCCAGGTATATGGACAAAGACGGCTGACAGCGACGATAGGATGGAAACATGGTAGCAACAGTCCAGCAGGGGCAAAGCAGGACAACATCTGTTAGATTATCACCAACCTCGCCCCCCGTGATGAAGAGGAAATGAAGGAAGGAACAGAAGCCAAAACAAATGCGTTACCAAAACCCCACTGACTGCAGTGGTCTGGCAAGAAGACGGAGAAGGGTAGGAAGAGTTACACTCGCCCTTTTAATCCTGTGAAACTGGCAGAGGTCAGTCAGATGAAGGGGAATCGTAGAGACAGTAGCCCGAGACTGTGAAGTAAACACAGAGCAGACACCTTTTCATCATTAGAGTGGCCTCTGATGTGGAGCTACATCTGAGGACAGACCTGGATTGCGATTCCAACACTGTGCTCCAGTCCTGAGCTTCATTCAGAGGAAGAGGACGGCCTGAACCAATACACCAGGCTCCTCTCAAGTCTTCAAATCCAATTTCAACCTCACTACAGCCACATGATCAGAGGAAGAAACCTGCTTCAAGTTATTTGTGGTGAAATTACAACTGTGATAGAGCAGACAGCGAATTATTTCTATTTTCTGGTTTCAGATGTTCCTTCATCCTTATGTCATGGTATAGAGTCATTTTGCAAATAGGATTATCAGAACACCATTTCATTTATTTATCTGCATTGTATGCTTGAATTAGCAGCTTTATTATATTATGTATTCATGTTGCTATCAGCTTAACAGGCATAATTATATTTGATATGAATATGAATTTAATATTCAATTAAATCTATTATTGATATTTGATTTGACCCGATACTTCAGTAACACACCGTTTGTTTTTTTTAAACCATTATGGCGCTGGTCATATTAATATCAGATGATACTAAAGATGACTTCAGAGTCTAATGAAAAAAGTCATTCTGGAAACACTTATCCTCTGAGGCAATATTATTTGACAGTAACAATCTTTCACCATGGTGGTTAATTTAGGATAATGTGATCTCTCTCTCTCTCCATAAAATACATTTATGAACCTGCATATGCACATTGCTCCTTTCATTGTGTTGTACATGGTATTCAGTTGAGTATCAAGCTTTGCAGAATTTCACTTATTAACAGTGTATAGTTCAAAAATATTTTCTTTTTTACTTTAAAGTATCATGCACATTTCCAGGTCAATATTTATATGGTATATTTTGAATAACCATTAATTGTACACTGATGATTTATTGACCCAAGACCCATGGTTTATTTTTTGGTTTTGTGATCTGTGAATGGGTGCTGACCACCTAAGGTGCAACTACGGTTATTCCGATGGACGATGGTATCGTCCATCGTGATGGACGACCCAATATCACGATGAAGGACCACCGCTGTAAGGCCACGCCCCTTCCTGTCAGAAACGCACACTGATGTCCTGTTGGAGGGCGCTCTCTAAAAAAACTGCTGAGTAATCAGGGGTCGGGAAAAAGAAGAAGAGAAGAAGAGTTATTTCTAGCTGGATCTGCCTCTGGTTGGTCAAAAGAGCTAGCATCAATGCTAGCTGCAATGGATAGAAAACTTTTTACATGGGCTACGTGATAATTGATCAAATATGGGAAATAAAACGATCAATATTGGATCTACCCATATTGATTTACTTTACAAAGCCCCCCAAAAGAGACATGAGTTCAAGGATGGATAGAGTTCAGATGGTTCAGTGCTAACACCAATCAAAATCCTCAGCACGAGGATATTATCGTTCATCACGATGATTCACTGTAAAGATCGTCAACTGCTAATTAAGGGGATGTCGCCCAAAGCCTTGTTATGACCTCACAACTTCATGGAAGTCAGGACGGCTCGTTTTAAGGGGCGGTTTCTGAATACGCACTGTGCACGTTTCTCTGTGAATTGAGAGATAGAACAGCTAGAACTTCTTATTACCACAGGGTTTCAGGGTGTGACCAAAAATCCCAAATCAAAAAGTGCGACTAAACCTTTTCCTTGGTCACACTGGTACGCCTGGAATTCCTCTCCTGTTTGTACTTTCGGATATCGACCTTATTTTATGTTTCCTGATCACTTCCAGCTGTAGAGGAGCTGTGTACGACTGCTGATGAAAACATTTCCTGCTGCTGCTTCATATTAAAAGCTTTTCCAACCAATGGGAGGCTTTTATTGTGAAGAACTCACAGGAAATTAATTTTGTGTTTATCGCTGAGTTAGCAACAAGATTAGCCAGCGGACGTATTCTTCAATAACAAGAAGTCGACACAAAATGCAGAGATAGTTGAAGCTGCTCAGCGGTTCAATTATAAAAGACTTGCACGACATTCATTTGGTACATCACAAGGTAAGTAGGATAGTAGAGAGACAGGAGAAGGGGAAATTAAGGGAGTGACATGCTGCAAAGGTCC
Organism: Lepturacanthus savala; assembly: GCA_030544235.1. Lineage (NCBI taxonomy): Eukaryota > Metazoa > Chordata > Actinopteri > Scombriformes > Trichiuridae > Lepturacanthus > Lepturacanthus savala. Next base: position 4,714,033 of record CM060462.1, on the reverse strand, counting down.
GGGCAGCTGGGATTCAACTGGGGACTCGCAGCTCAAAGCATACCACGCCCATGTGGTATGCACTCTAACCACTCAGCTATCGGGTCACCCAAATGGCTTCTTTTTTTTTTTGTTTTTCAAAACAGCCTGCGAGTCCAAGCTCTACAATGTGCCCTGGTATGTGGTGGTAATAAAAATCTTTATGGAGAAGCAGTGTTCAGTTTTTCTGCTCCACATATCCGGAACAAACTCTCAGAAAACTGCAGGTCTGCTGCAACTCTGTTTAGTTTTTTTTATTCGAAGCTGCAGAGAAAAAAAACTGACACTCTACAGGTAAGAGTCACTCATTCGTTTTATTTTAACAATAAATCAAAGCACCTGAGAACCTCTTTATAATGTGCACATCACAGCAGGCTACTTGCTGAAGGAGTAAAGCTGTTGATTCAGTGTGTTATGCTGAGCTCCCTCAGGTTACAGGTCAGTGGAAAGGCTACAGCATGCAGTCACTTCTAATATTAGCCATTAACCCTTAAAGCTAAATGCACAGAAACATCATTCGCCCGCAGATCTACTTCATCACCTCAGACAAAAGGCTCTACAGGGCTGCAGGTGTCATGGGACAACGTTACAGAGACATAAGAAGGTGCCAAGAAAGAAAACACCTGCTGGGTATATGCAGCGTACAAATGTCCTTTTTTCATTTTTCTTCAAAATGTCACACAAAAGTCAGTTTGTGGTACAGTACGCTCTGTTTCTCAATGTTAAGACCGCGTTTCCTTAACGCTCTGGGCTTCATGTTTCTATTCTACATCCAGACAATTTGGGCTGCAACTAATGAGCTAATCTTTATGTACTTTTCACTTATTTACCCGATTAATCAAATAGTCCAAGAGCCCAAGATATTAGGGTTACTATCATAAAAGATAAAGAAATATTAATATATATATAAAGAAAGGACAAATGTATTACTCATAAACAGTAGGCAATACACACACACACTTTTATTGCATTATCTTTTATCTCTCTTCGCAATGGTTTTCCCTTGTAAAATAACAGTTAAAAATAAAGGTTGAATAATGAAATGAACGAAATAAATATAAAGTCCCTATTGAGTTATTTGACCAAAAATATGCTTGTGATTTATTGTACTGATTAGTAATAAAACCATGAGTATATATATATATATATATATATATATATATATATATATATATATATATATATATATATATATATATATATATATACTAGAAAACATGGACAAATAAATGGACATTTTTTTGAGAATATTGCGTAATGTAGTGTCTGAATCGTGGCTCTTGAATTAGCAAAATCAGTCCCTGCATATACATACATACAGTATGTAGTCTGCCCTGCTGCAAGTCCAAGCTTCTGTGATTATTGTACAATTCACCCTGGTGTGTAATTAGGTTTGGGCACTAACAGGGTTTTATGTGATGGTAGAGAAATTAGAAATCACAAAGGTATTATTTCTCAAATATTGAGTGGGTCTTCATTAACATGTTTATTAAACCCTCAATGCATTTTAACAGTTCTTGATTATTGTGATCTGGTGTCAAGTCAATTTTATTTGCATATCCTTCAGTTTGTAGAGCAGCAACACAACATCCTCTGTCCTTAGACCCTCACATCGTGTTGTGTATGAATAAATGTTGGATACTATTCATCAAACTGTCAGGAAGGAACTAACTAACTAATTCATGGTTGGCCTTCGCTGACCTTGTGGAGACTCGGCCATTGGCACCTATTCTTTATGAAGTCATGTTGGATTCACTCCCCTCTTAGGGGCTAGTTCTACTCTGAGACCAGGAGATGTTCTCTGGTTGTCTAGTCCAAATGAAATGATTCAAACAGGAAATAAAGGTGTTAGATGTTGTGCTCCCAGAATTGCCTTCAAAAAATCTTGAAACTTAGATAATTGGTCTCACTAAAGTTCTTATTAATATAATGATGAATGATTTGATTGGTATTTATCAATGTATGTATGGTATTTAAAATTTTATTTACTTGTATTATCTTTTATGTCTTTTTGTTGTTAATTGCTGGTCCTTCCTGGACCTTTTTATGCTGCTATTATATTATATGTCGAGGTTTCCCTTGTAAAAGATCATTAACTCAATGTGAATAACCCGGTAAAATAAAATAAAATAAATATAAAGTCCCTGCATGAGTTATTTTGACAGAAACATGTTTGCTTCTGATTTATTGTACTATTTTTCATGCAACAAGCTCGAAAATGAAAACAATAGACCAGAAAACATAGACAAATTAATGGCCAAAAGTAATTTTTTGAGGATGTTGAGTAATGTAGTGTCTGAATCATGGCTCTTTCAGCTTAAAGTGGACATGAACTTTCTCAAATCACAGCTGAATCTGCAGTGACTTCACTAACGTGGCCAGAAAAGAGGCATTAAAGCTCGCCCACATTTGAGGAACTGCTACTACAAAGAGTCTCCATGAACTACATTACCCAACATCCTCAGGAAGGTGTTCATCTCTGCGATATTACTAGGGCGAAAATTAAGCTTCGATCATTGCCATGGTATAGGTAATCGATCGTGAAGTCCATGACATTTTTTTTAAATAGTGTTCATGTGAGACTAGTTGACACCAGTTCCCATCGGCAATCAATATGTCAAAGAAGTGTCTGGAACAATTTTATTGGATTACCTGGGACTGCTTTTGCCAATGCACCAGTGTGAGAAGAACACGACAATTAAGAAGTAGTAGAAGAAAATACAAAAATGGGAGTCCATATTGGAAAAGGAATGAGAACGTAAGTGGAAAAAGCCATGTAGTTGCAACAGAGCTTAATTTTATATCTTGGCCCAAGCCCTGTCATCGATTCAGTTTCAGTGACCAACTAAATGATTAACTGACCACATCAATAGACTGATGTCTGGAGCATGATGATGATGTCATGCATTAATTTGATGGACATAATATTAATCAGCCACAATTCCAATAATCAGATAATAGGGTTAAATAACAAGGTTTGCAGCTCGTTGTTGTTCAGGCAGCGTGTGAGTGTGGTGTCAGAGTTATCAGGTGCTGCTGGCTGTGTGATGTCCGACATACTGCAGCGAGCCAAACCAAAGCTCAAGATTTATGAGAAACAGCAGCTAATCTTGATGCATGTGGAACACAGAATCGTATGTCACACTGCTGCAACTCATAAGTGAATTATGAGCTACAAATTCCAGAGTGACAATAGAACGCAGCTCTGCACACAAGTTGCACAAAGCCATGTGTCTCATAGGTGGAAAGATTTATTAACTTTAAGACAAGGGTCTGGCATACTGTACACACCAGAACTCTAAAGCCTGCAGAGGGGAAAAAAAGTTATTGTATGATGACAGGCTTTTACGATTTCCTTTTTATTATTATTAATTTATGCCTCCACATATATCCACACAAAAACCTCTGAGATATTCCGATATTTAGGAACCCAAATCTGTCAGCAGGCTGGTCAGTGAAATGTCTTTCTCTTCCAGATGGAAACACACAATTGAGCTCTAAACCGCTACCTACCCATGTCCATCTCTAACGTGACATGTTTCCACGGCAACAGGACTGTGTAACAAAACCACCACAGGAGTCAAGAAAAGCTCCATTTTGCCAAAGCCGCACAGAAGTCGATGGCTAGAGACAAACATGACGGTGCAGCTTCGGTGCTGGACTTAACAAACGGTGTCTTCTTGCAGCCTAAAGGGACAAACATCGGCATGATCCACACTGATTTCACCACATACTCAGAACACGGAACCAGGCAATAGCGCAGCTTCAGCAGCTTTTATATTCTTATATTTATAGGTCTCCACAGAGACCTAAACAGCACCTCTGACATCTGTGTAAAAGACAAGACGGGCAACATCTGTGAGCTGGAGACCATCTGCTGTGCACTAGGATCGATCAATCACCAATCGGATTTTTACTTTAGTTCCCACAGGTGGTATTTTGTTTCTAAGATGAAGCTATAAAAAGCCATGACATCTCATTTTAAAGGCCGGTGTGAGGTAAAAACACACAGCAAACCTTACTTGTGTATTTAAGCATTAAATACACCAACAGAAGAAAACTGTTATCATTCAGTTTGAGGCTTTTCTTTGTGGACGTCTAAGTCTCTTTAAACTGAAAATCAACTGCTGCCATAATGACAATGGAAATAAGAGAAATAGGTAGGTGCTGAAAGGATTCAGGGGAGCAGAGAAGAGGCCCTGTATCATTAGGGATTAACCTAGCCACAGGCGCTACAAATAGACTGTCTCCACCTATAAGCCAGCAGTGCACAGACAGTTATTTGTAATGCCATGTCGCTGCAGATCCACTGAAGAGAAGACAGTTCAAAGAAGCTCTGGTGGATCGGGACTCCTGTGAAACTAAATGCAACAGGACATATGTGGGGGAAACGTCAGAGGTTTCCACAGGCGCAGATTCTGTCTGAGGAGGCTGCATCACCATTCATGCAGCAGTTCTGCAGCACAGTAGAGTAACAGAAACACTTATGAAACCACTGAGAGAGCAGCAGCAATGAAAACCTACACGTTCACATTTCTACTGAATCAAAGGTGTTTTTGAATTTGTGAATAAACACATTGTAATTTGTTACTAGAGCTGCTACAGTAAGTTAATTACCCAATCAACAGAAAATCATTTATAATAACTGCAAAAAAAATACCCAAACTTGCTGCTTTCACATTAAATTTCACTGATTATCTTCTGGATTTTGACTTGACAAGACATTTTGTGGCTATTTTTCAGAGTTTTTTATGCTTTATAGGCCAAACAGCAGGTTTGGGCACAGTCTTCTCTGCTGCGAGCTTCATTTCACTTTACTTACTCTACAATGTACCCTGGTGTGTGGTAATATAAAACTTTATGGAGACGCAGTGTTCAGTATTTATACTCCACATATCTGAAACTAACGCCCAGAAAACTGCAATATGTTGTTGTATCTTGTATTACTACAAAAGAGGAGGAAATAATACAAATGTTTATCTAGTAAATGTACATTTTGCTTAGTTTTCTAACTCATTTTAATCAACTATTTTAAACGTCTCCTTGACCTTCACCACTTTAAGTTAAAACACTTTTTCGCTCTACTTTAAATAAGACGTCGACGGCTCCTTAAGTTCTTCGGTAGTAATAACTGCTGTAGCCTATGTAGAATTAATGTAATGATGTAATGAATGAAGTTTCAGTGATGCTTGGAAAGGTTGTTATACACTGAAAAATTGTGAATGAAATCAAATTGCAATATATGCCAAAACATCTAAATTCTATTTTTTCTTATAATCCTTCAGCCCTAGTTACAGGAGTGCTTGTGTTGTGTGATATGACATATAAATATATTAATAATCATTGTTTATTTATCATCAGTATCCTTTAAGTCCCTTGTGTCAAGGACAGTCCATCAAAGATAGAGGAGCTTTTGTCTAATTATCCATGATTTCTAGGCCTGGGTAGTTCTATGTTATCTACAGATACCATTCACTATTACAGTATGTAAAGTTTTGGGATAAGAGTGCCTTCATACATACATACTTTTCTTTTTTTATTAATGCATCCACAGCTTCTCAGCTTCCTGTTCTTGCTGGATGATTAATGCCCGACCAGTGCACAATATCACAGCTGGTTCTGTCCTCTCAGCCTCCACGGCTGCTGACAGAAGCGCGACATGGTGCATCATGTGGACAGGAGAGCAAAATCTGTTCATTAATTTTTTTTTATCCTAGGTGGGAAACAGCAATAAAAGGCTGTGATGTAGCAGAGTTACCGGCGCTCATTTAATTAGCGGAGGGAGGAGAGGGAGAGATCATAACATTACAACATAAATATGTCTCTTTTTATGAACGGCCATCCCTTATTGTTCCTTTAGTATCCGGAGTCTAACAATGTATCATCGCAATACATAAATGTGACAACATGCAGCGTGGAGACGAAAAAAATGATTGCAGTATATTAACTGGATCTTATAATGTACGGCTCCCACAGGGTCCATTTATTCTGCTCACACGTGTTAAATGCAGAAACACAATTCTCCTCATCAACAGTCAACTGCCAGCGGCCTCTACCAGCGCCTGATGAAGTTTATATCAGCTTATAGTCTTAAAAAATGTCCTTGTCCTACTCTGGAAACCTAAAAATAGTTCTTATGAAGGCTTAATTTGGGGTTTGTGAGCGATTGATGCTCTTCATTTGGCCAAAACTCATTTCCTGCCTTCTTTTTCACTTTTGCAGATAAAGATCGAAAAGTTCTTTTAGGTACAATTAAAGGAAAGGTTCAACTTTTTCCTATCTTAATGCAACACTCACAGGCTCCTATGACCTTCAGCTGAACCTTAAATTGCATTTCTAGCCAGCAACAAGAACTCTCTTAATGTGCATAAGGACAGAATCGTTTTGAGACTAAAAAGGTAAACTTACATCTAACTAAATATGTTCTATTTCTACTTCTGACTAAGACGAGACGATGCTGTTACGGACGTCATTCGACACTAACTGCGTCAATATCAACATGGAAAAAGATAAGACTGAAATGATGTTCAAAAAATAAAAACAAAATCTTGCTTCTTTTTCATTTCCCCCCCAAGAAAACAGAAAATATTCTAGACTATTTTTACAATCCAAATATCCTGGTTATTCAGTTCTGTTTCCTGTGCAGCAGAGACATATCAGCACTGCACAGGACTCTGGCAAATAAAGAAAATAACAGACAAAATTAACACTGGGGGGCTGACGGTTCCTTCACCGACATAATGAAAACGTCTATGTGTGTGTGTGTGTGTGTGTGTGTGTGCACTGTTTCAGCAGGATGGATGATGTGCTCAGTAAATGTAGATGTTCAGCAGCTCAGAGCCAGAACCAACGACAAGGAGACATCTTGTTGTTTTTGATACAACTGGCAATACAATAATATCTATAGCAAATGTGTATTAAAACATTTATCGGACAGCTACGTATCCCAGTGGTGCTGTAGGTGGTTTGAGCAGGTGAGTGTTTGTTTCAGCCCCTGAAATAAACACTTTTCAACCAAATTCAAATACTCCTCTGGTGTCAACAAACTAATGTCAGTGGCGGAGGTGACCACCAGCACTGACGCCTGGCTGAGCATCCAAGTCATCTCTCTGAAAGATATGTCGCATATCTGCATAACTGCTCGTCTGATCTACTTCACACTCTGTGGTGAATCTGGTCAGATGGTTGGTTTGGGTATAACCATCCTTCATTGCATGCGAATTCACTTCATTCTGCAATTCAGTCCTGGACACCAAGGACCCGATCGCTCCTTTAGAGCCAATCACAGGACAGGAAGGACTTTGAAGCGACTTTGTTGATAACTGTGGATCCAACATGGCGGCAGACGGTAATTTACCTTTTGTTGCAGCCATAGAAAGTGTTCCAAGTTTATTTAGACAAATTAGCAACTTTTAGGTACGTCACTGGCTACGTTTGATACGATTGGAGATAAGCTACGTATGGATGCATTTGGTTCCCAGACTGAATATTAATCTACATTGAGGTGAGGTCTGGTGTTAGCCAGGCTAACTAAAAACCGAAAAAGTATGTGTTCATTACGAATAATCAATTACAAAGTCAGTCAGTCATTTTCTATACATGCTTATTCCTCATTAGGGTCACATGGTCTGCTGGAGCCAATCCCAGCGCGTTACAGCGAGAGATACACCCCAGATGGTTGCCAGCCAATCGTGGGGCACACACACCATTCACTCACACACTTACACCTATGGGCAATTTAGAGTCTCCAATTAACCTCAGCATGTTTTTGGACTGTGGGAAGAAGCCGGAGTACCCGGTGAAAACCCACACAGACACGGGGAGAACATGCAAACTCCACACAGAAAGGTCCCAGACCCAGGGCCAAGGAGGTCTTGAACCTGTGACCTTCTTGCTGTGAGGCAACAGCGCTAACCCCTGCACCACCGTGTCGCCCTGAAGAATGATCTGTTAACATCTAAATCATGCTGCATCATACACGGATTTTGGTCTGAATGCGGCCGTGCAGAGTTTTCTTCCTTGATTTTATTTTAATAATTTAGACTCACTGAGATTAATTGTCAAAATATACACCTCCACCCAGAGTTTAAAGAGGGCCCAGTGGTTAATTTATTATTTTATGGTAAGTCAACATTGGAAACACTGATGAATTTCCCAGGACTGAAGTCTACTATCAGTGGTTGAAGATAAGGTTTTAGAAAATGTGCTACAAATCGTGACTGAAAATAATTTACATAAAATAAACGTTGTTTTTGGGGCAAATATTGTTATGCGATTCATTTTGATTAATTAATTAAAAAACTTGCTCTGAGCAGGGCAAATATCTCCTGAACACATCGTGCTATTGTAGATATAGATGTCTGATGGAAAATGTGCTGTCATTTAACCAATAGGTGGCGCTGTAGCATCAACATCCATCTACACATACTGCACTTGTTTAATTACAAAACACACTGGGCAAAGCAAACAAGAAATGTCTCAGATTCTACATATTGTGTCCTATTAAGAGTAAAATGTTGAGATTGTTCATGATAGAAGATTTGTTAACTGTCTCTCATCTCACGGTGCTTTTCAATGAATCATTTTGAGTAAAACGTGTGTTTTACGTTTTATCTAATGTTAAGATTTCCAGAAGTTGTCTTTCTACAACAACTCCTCTGAAGCCCACAGGAGTTATGTGAAAAGGTCATTTTAGAGATGTTCTGTTGAGTTATGAATTCCTGGAAGAAGAAAAGGCTACGGACAGACGACGAGAACGTTTCCAGAACTAAAAGAAAACATTTTCATACCAATAGAACTACTGGAGACTCAGCTTTTAATAGTTGCAACTGACTTAACTTAAATGTCCAGATAATCGCTCTGTCAATCGTTTCCGGCTTCATTCCACAGAAAATGACCCCTGTAATAGCAAAATGAGCAACAACTACTTTGATTTCAATCATTCGAGTAATTTTTCAAGCAAAAATATGGATTGTTCTTGAGTTCCAGCTCGTCAGATGTAAGAATTTATCTAATGCGATAGTAAAGAAAAATATTGGGACTATATGGGTTGTATCAGGTTAGAAAGAGCATTCCATTTAAATATGTCACCTTGGATGTTTTATTATCCGGTAATTCTCTGGCAGATTTTTGACATAAGAAGCATTTGCAGTTCTTTAAAGAATGAAAATTCTCCATGAAAGAAAAGCAAGAGACACTCGGATGAGATTTACACAAAACTGCAGTTTCTTGGTTTATGCTTTAACTAGAAAGAGAAGCCTGTGATATACAGGTGCATATAACATGAACACTGTAGTTTGACCACATCTGGCCCTTCAGAAGAGGCAGAGCTATAAATCCATTTATTACAGTCTGGAGCTGAACAGCAGCTGGCACAATGAAGCATCTATAGATCCACAAACCCCGGCCGAGCTGTGGAAACACACGGGGGAAATGTCTAAAAATAGCTCAACGCTGATCAATAACTGGTAGATGGGTTCCAACTCTGCTTTACAAAGTTAGATTAAAGGACAGGTCCGCAATTTTTCAAGGCTGTCTTCAAACAGTCTGGAGCCCAAATGAACAGTGAAACATGGTTTTTTTGCAGAAATCTGTGCTCTTGTTGATACTGAGCATTAGAAAATCCTTCACCATTCACTCATAATGTAAGTTATGGGGGGGTTTTATTCCCCATACACATAAAAATCATCCACCGATTTGGCTTTAAAGAAAAAAGATCATGATTTTTCAATTCAAGCCACAATTTAAAGCAATATTTTCTTCATTAACAAGATAAAAATGAATGATTTCCAGGCCTACGCGAACACATCAGAAATATGGTTTGCAGTCTCAGAGAAACTGGTGCAGTTTAATACTGATGTGTGAAAATAGGCTGTTTCATCTGCATAGACCACAATACTTAATCCATTTAGGATTTAATCCTAAAAGTTATGCTTAATGTAGTATATTAGCCATTCAGTGGTTCTCACATAATAAGATCAGACAAAATGGAAGAAAAATGTCTGTGATATAAATGCACAATTATGCGAAAGTGAGAGTTTTTCTCTTGAAGCTTTAATAATGACGATTTTCCAAGGATCTTAGATTTTTGGTTCATTATAGAGTGTCATCTAAGACGGACACAGCTGTCTCTACTCATTCATTTTAATGGGAAACAGTATAGTAGAAAGGCAACTTCAGCAATGGATGGCAGCAAAATCATTACGATGTGTCACATCTAGTGTTTTATATCTAGAATAAATAGATGTGAAGCTAATAACACTTTTCACTATAATTGCAGATAGAAAAAACGGTGTTTAATGTTAATTTGAGCACTTACTTAAATAAAATTAACTTATTCTTTAAAGTAAGTGAAACAGAAATGTCTAATTTCTAATATGGCTCATCAGAAGCTGCATAACCAAAATCACCAAAGACGTTTCCTACATGAATTGATGTGAATCGGTGTATACAAATTCACCAGTATGCATGAAATTAAACATGTGACACTTCGCTGTTTCCAAAGCAACATCCTCAAAAGTCTGTTTAATTCACAAGCCAAAGATTTTATGTTTAGAATAGAACAAGACTGAAACAAGCTAAATATTCACATTTGAGCCACTGAAACCATAGAAAAATATTAATTATCGACATAGTTGCTGATTATTTATTATATATTCAACAGATTCAAATACACATTTTCAAACAACTTCTGACATCTTCATAATAGTCCAGGGTATATATTACAAATCAGTAATTAACTGTAATCAGCTAATAATGTGATTTTTTAATTATTGCCTCGTGACATGGATACTGGATGATCATGAAGATGTCACAAGTTGTTAAAAACTGTGATATGTATCATAAGTTAAATAAGTGTCTTTGAATGTGTTGAATATCCAATATGAAACCAATTAAACGGCGGTGTCTGACACTCAAAAGTCAAACCTCGAACGCACCACCGCACCACTTAATGTGTCCCCCAATGCTCACAAGAAGCACACGCCTTTCCATTTATATATTTATATACCTATACATATATTTCGGTTGTCATCAACAGGTAGAGTGAACGTCGCTGCAGCTGCAGACCGACTCGGAACCGACAACAACTTCATTTTATTTGTGGAGCAGGTTTTTCTCGCACATGTGTTTTCAAAGCGGAGACAACAACACGCCGCTGTCAGCGCTGACAGCCCCGCAGCCGTCACTCAGTCAGATGAAGACCTGCCGCTGGTTTCACGGCTGAAATAAACCCACGGCAGCCGCTCGGAGACGCTTCCCCGCCGCCACACAGCCGGCCGCTTCTTGCCGTGAACCCACGGAACTGAGGCGGGTTCCTACCGTGAATCCAGCCGCACCGGGAGCAGCTGGCGCGCGGAGGGAAAACGCTCCGTTCGAGCCGAAAGCGTCTCAACATCAACATAAACATGCGCGTCCAGGCTGAGGCGGCAAAGTTGCTGCCGTGCGCGAGCGACAAACAGCGGCACGTGACGTCTCGTGCCCACATCTCAGCCCCGCGGGGCTCAGCTCGCCGCGGCGGGCGAGACTTCAGCGGCTAAACGCGGGGAGAGCGAGTTATTTTAGAATGATTTCAGGCTGCGCCTTACCTTCAGTTCCGCACTCTCCGCCATCTTGTATTTCTTAGCGCAGGCGTGGTGAGGGCTTGTCACGTGACTGGGACGCGCAGAGCGTCGCGTGAACGCGCGCAGAGCCACACGGTGGTGCGTTCAGGGACAACACGGTATGCTGTCGTGAACGGCTGCAGCCTGTTTTCCTTATGAACTGTAGGTGGAGATATCAGATCATTTTTAACACTTTTATCACGCTTAGAAATGTGTTGATTTTGTTTATTAGGATTATTTTTATTTCTTTTTTTACTTTTGTTTAATTTCAGTTTAGTTTTGAAGTGGCTTTGCTGAATTAGTTGTTGAGAATATGCTTTGTTTTAATGTAGTTTTCAGTTTTTTGTTGGGGTATTTGACAGCAGCAAGATTCATAGATGAATAAAGGAAGATATATGTACATTAATACACATATACATACATATATTTTATATATACATATATTGTTACCATTTTCTTGTTTGTTTATATTATGTATGTATATTATCTTTGACCTTTGAAAGATCAGAAAATGTTCCTTTTGCTTTATGTAATACATCAAAAGACAACAAGGTTGGAAACTATTGGTTTTATCTTTTATAATGTGTTCTGTACTGTACTTAAGTACAGTTTTGAGGGACTTTACCTGAGTATTTCTGATTTCTAATGTCAGATCTGTCTTAAATATCAACAGCTTATATCTTTATCCCCCTTGAAATCAATGCCCCGTCAGTGACACATCTCAGCTCATAGCTGATAAGATTAACTTTATTAATCTCCCAAAGGGGAAACTCGTTTAGTGTCGTGGTACAATATACAACAAGAAGACAAGTACAGTAACAACAATAGATAAAAGCACCAGACATAGTCAGTGAGGGAGTGCAATAGTCCATCACAGCAATAGAAAATAATACAAGAATAAAAGCATCCCTACAGATAGGTCTAGGTATATTAAAACAAAAATACAGAAACATAAAATACCATTTTGCAACATGCAAAATCAACTATGCCACACATGTCAAAGTGCCATAATGCTGGGCACAGTCTATGTTACAAGTGCAAGCAGCATTAAATCGGTAAAAAACCTGGAGCACCAGGGTAACAGGAGCCGTTCACTCCTGCCGCCTGTAACAAAAGTGCAGAAGGTGGTCACCCTGTGACAGGACACTCCTGACATTCCTCCTGGTTCTCTGGTCTGTAGTGGATCCTGTGGTTTGTTGATCCTGTTCCTGTTATTTTTCTGTAAAAGTGACCCTTTATCTGCAAACAGCCTTATTTTCAAGTGTGGCTATCCCAACTCCTAATAAAAAAGAAAGTTACTTATATTACACTGAAGGCTGGGAAAGTAAAATACAGTAATTTATGCACATGGATAAACCAGAAAGTTATATGTTATGTGATTTATCTCCTAACACAAACCATATATTGCTAATTACATGTCTAGGACAGTAATTAGCAGGACATTATCATGTCCTGTTTATCTGAATTTGCAAGTTTGACCTGAGAAAAGTCACATTCTGAAACTCACAACAATGTGGAGAGTTTGTTGAAGCAGCATTTAGATCTCCATTTTTGGAAATAAAACATTCATAAAGAATAATTGAACTAAATAATTCAAGAAATAATTTCTTTTTGGTGTCAGAGGGTGGGATGGTACTAAGCTGATGACTGGATGAATTATAAAATCCTGGCTACAGCCTTGAATGAACGACATTTGTCAATGAGAGGATTAAATCTGGCAGTTTTAATGCACATTACAATCGCTGCCAAAGAACCAAAAGGTCTTATAATTAGGACCTTAATGTTAATTTTCAAAAAAACAAAGTCAATCGTTGGCAATAAAATGGATTTTTGTGTAGGGACAGATTTAAAATAAAATACTCACACTTAGATCCTGGACATAAAATGACTCTAACACTGCATTAAAACATCATAAAGTTATATTATTTTCCACTTTTTTGGTTAATTCTTTGAATCAACTTAAATTCAAATCATTAGAATGTTACTACAATAAATATAAACACAGAAAGGAGAAAAAAAAAGGTCTAAATCAGGATTGTGGGTGATGATCCAGTAGGTGGCGTCCTATCATTTCAAATGAAAAGCAGCCATAAACAACATGAAGTGAATTCTGAGTTACTGCACATCACATAATATCTCTGCTCCTGAGTGGACGCCTGTAAATCTATTTGTTTTAAAGCGACAACATCTCTGCCTATAATGGTTTAATACCAAAATCCAGAATTACACAAAACACATTAGGCTTTACGGCCAAATCCATTATGAGAAGACACTTGTTCCCTCGAGGTCCAGACAGAGATTCTATTGACACACTAGTTGGGCTGCTTGTTTCATTCAGAGAGAATTTGCTGAGGTTTTATTATATCATGTATCGCTGCCATCTGTTGTATTGTTGACGGGACAGGTGTCCACTGACCTGCATGGGTTCATCAAGCACATAATGAATCACAGACAGTATAAACACTGCAAATACAATATGTCCAGGTAGATAAAACACTATTCTCCTTTTAAGATGGTTGATATTGTGTGGTTTCAATGGTCAATACAATCATCTGTGTAGTTTTATATCATCTTATATATGTTTATACATTCATATACACATTTAATTTAAACGAAACAAAGCCAATTAGTGAACTGGAACCAACTATTAAAATAAACTCTAAAGTTCAGAGATTTAATGGACTTTAAATTATATATTGGTAGAATGAATATGGATAGAAATGAAAAGGGTCCATCCCTCATGGGTTTACATGACACACAATACCAATGAATAAAGACGTCAGGCAGTAAGTGGAAAGAAGTGAAAGAAGGAAGTTTGACACAGAAGCACAATATAAAAGCTACAAATCAATATGACACTGGCCAGATACTGGAGATTTAATATATATTCAGCAGCCTTTATGCTTCTATTCAACAACCTCTTTCTAAGACCATGATGTGAAGGACGATATTTTAAAAAATGCATTTCATTTTCTGTTTCATTTCACTGAAATAAAGCCTGTGTAGCTCATCAATAGCAGCATAATCATCCATTAACAGATGTAATGGAAAGATGCATCAGTGAGAGACCTTTCTTCCTGTGCAGATTAATGTTCACATCATTTTCAGCATTAACGTCTGTTTTTGATAAAAGCAAATGTCCCATATGATGATTTTTCTTACAGTCTATTATAATTCTCTCAGTCAACCTCTGTCCACATTTACTTATTTTATTTGTCAATATATTTTTCCCTCTCGATGAACCTTTGTGTTCATAAAGTAAAATAAACACGACATAAACCACACAAATTGGGAAATTTTTAGCATAGCATCTTAATTTCCCTTTATAATAATGTTCCATTTGTAAGGATCATGTGATTATGGGGTTGGGTCCCTGTAAACAGTTAATTCTGCTACTGGTATTAGCTCTAATGCTTAGAGTTGTTGGATAATTGAAAAATGACATATGAGTAATTTTATATTTTAATCATTGAACAAACATCCAGGAGCCTCAGCAACAACCTGGTGTCGAACTACTATTTTCTCATGGGGTCACATTTAGAATTATAATTTTACATATAGTTATTGTGTTTTAATGTTCTTTTCTATTGTTTGTGTAGTGTTTGCTATGTTATGTCTATGCACACACAGGCATAAACTACTTTAATAATCATTTATATTATTGTGTTCATAAAGACAATATTTCTATTTTCCATTCTATATTATATTTAATCAAAGATTCTACTTTACCATGAAAAAACTGTTATAAATGTTATATTCAAGGCCAAATCGCCAGCCCTATGTAACATATGAGACCTTTAAAGGAGTATTAAGGTAAATGTATGGTAATGGTATGTGATTAATATATATTTAATAGATATAATTAAGAAAACATATTGATTTCAGTCCAATGGTATCAGGTCCAGTCAAGCTGGGATAAGAACCAAGTTTAGGACATAATTTAAGGAATCATTTAAATGACCCATTAACTCCCACTCATTTAGTAATTAATTTAAGTATCGTATGAGCTGCCAGGTTGTAAAAAGAATCTTTTCCACTGGTGAGTCAGCGACAGTCAATTTATGAATAATATTATTAATACAGTTGACGCCGTCATCAATAAATCCTCTGTCGTACCTTAAGCCAACAGCAAATGATTGTAAGTGATCTGCAGTGATATATTTTAATACAGCACTGATAGATCATTAATCAAGTATGCAGCTGATGAGTAATTAATTAAACATGATGTGATTCAGGTGCCCTGCGGCTCTTTATCCATCAGGTCAGTAGTCAAATGGCCCATAATAAATGATTTATTACCCATTAATAAAGTCATTAGTTACAACTTACAAACCGTTAATAAAGGGTGATTCTGTGTTTTTTATTTCTTTTGAACAGTTTTATATTAGTTTGCCATCACTTTATTTCTGAAATGTTGTTTTCCCTCGTCAACAATCACAGGACGGTTTACTTACTCGTGACGTGTTCCTGCATCTACAGCTCTGTCCATTCATCATGTTTTTGACCCCCCGATGAGTCCGGCTGATTCCATTCTGTAGAAAAAGAAAGAACAAAAAGAAGTTCACATATTTACAAGCCAGTGGGAAGAGATGAACCATCCAGTTAACGCCAGATGTCGCATTATCCTGCACCGGAAATCTCCTGTTTCACAGTAGTTATGTTTCCAGAGGTGGAAGAAGTAGAAGTAGAAATACTAGTAGTCTAAAAATACTACTTCATAAGTACAAATCCTGAATTTAAACTGTAATATACTTTAATTATTCGAAAGTACAGAAGTATCAAAAATGAAAGTAGATGCTATGCACAATGTGGAGACAAATCTATATAATTTGGGTAAATTACTAGTGCAGAACATTTATAAATAATGTAAAAAATAAAGGAGTAGGCACTGCAGACAACAGTTTAATTACTGAAATATATAATTTTAGGTAAAATCTCAATCAAGTGTCAAATAAATTTACTTAAATCATGTAAAGTACAATATTTATTTATATTTATTAGCTGGAAATACTTAAGCACACTCAAAATTGCACTTAATTGAGTAAATGTATTTAATTACAATCTGTCACAGAGTAAAGTATCTGATTACTTCATCCACTGCTACTTTATCGTATTTTCTAATGATTCCCATAAGTCACACTTTAGATTTTAAAGCCATAATGATGAAATCAGCGTGAAATACTTGGCCGTGCCGGTAGTCGGCAGCTCTCAGGCCGTAGAGTTTTGCTGAAATCACTTTTATTAAAGAGACATTTCTTTCTACTTGTCACCACATGTCAGAATTAATCAGTTCTGATGCTTAACAGCTAAATAAAAACAGCAAAGCGGCCGATCCCTCGTCCCCACAGTGGCTCAGCGCTGTTTGGCTCTGCAGGCCTTGTTAGTATTCAAAGAGAACAGGCTTTGCCACGGAGGGCAATTACGTTCACAGAAAATTAACATTCATTGTGTGTCAGTGACATTATGTGAGTATCTGTCTCAGTATGAAGCATCCAGGGACCGAGAGCCGTGTAATCAATATCTATTAGTCTCCCATCAGAAGAATTAGATTTCACTATTAGATCAGCCTGCTCCCCTGACTCCACGTCAAACATTATGAGTTGACTGGACATGTCATGCGCTGATGTGGCTGCCTAATGAAAGAGATCATGTTGAACTCAAATACAATAAGAGGAAATATGATCTAAAATCATGAGGAGGTGTTGTGAGTGGAGGCCAGTAGGTGTCAGGCTCGCACCAGGGACAGAGAAGAGAATTTTTGCTGGTTTTCACGTTTTTATTAATATTGACATGGGTACATACAGAAGTGGAAAAATGAAACCAGGAGTAGTTACTTTTGGACCTGTTCTGTGTGTGTGTGTGTATTTTTTTTCTTTTTTTTTTTTTAATTACAAACCAAATAGAACTTTAAGTGACAGAAAATGAAACGTGAATGGCCTTTTACACATCTTTTATACCAAAAAAGAGCTGCAGATGACAGGAATAAGTTTTGGGTTTAGTGTGTTGGTGATTTACAGAAGCGCAGGACAATATAGGGTCCGATTTGTGTCAAAAGGTGAACACAGACCTGGAGCCTAAACTCTACATGAAATCTATAAATGTTGTTTTTTTTAAATGATGTCCACCTCAAAGTTTTTATGACACACAACTTATTGAAAGAAAATCTTTTTTTTTTGTATAGTTTCAACAGCTGTTGAATAAGTGCTCATAATAATGTGCTGTATTTGAAAATGTAATGACGCCTCGAGGAATTTGGTATCGACAGCATGGTCAAATTCAGAATTGTTGCCCATTTAAAGTGCTTAACGACATATATACAGTGTTACAAAGACTCTAAACAATAAATTAAACCAAATACAGACAGATAAATAATAAATATATGTAAAATAAATATCCAAACGAGCAACAAAAGCTAAATAATGAGATACATTTGAACTTAAAGTCACAATTATACAAGCCATTGCACATCGTCACGTGATATATATGTATATATTTATATATATATTATATGTACTGTATATGTATATAGTGTTGTGTGCTAGCGGCGTTCCTCATGACTTTGTTACCTTCGCCAAAGACATTGTTTTCTCTGCTGTTTGTCTATTTATCTTTGAAGAGGATTATTACAGTAAAAGAAATACCTGCCCGATTTTTATAAAAATTGGTGTTAAGGTGCAGAATTGTCCAAGGATGAGCCCGTTCAATTTTGGCACCGATCCCATTTAAGAAATTTGCACGAGGGTGGTTTTAGTGGCAAATGTTAAACGTTGAATGAGCAGTCGACAGAACTCTGCCCTGTTGCCGGCACAGAAAAAGTTGAAAGGGTTCCTCCTTGGCTGATTCTAATGGTGATTCAGCTCGGCTGGTTTTCACAGATCGGATGTGCTGCACATTTACATGTGTGGCTGTTGGCCTTGGTGAAGGTATGCGCTCTCTGAGTACCATTCTACTTATTATGTTCTATTCAGGATAAAGAGTTTTGATTCAGAGAGACTCATCGTATTGTGCTTTACAGCTTCAGAGCCTTTCATTCATGAAGTTATGTTTTAAGCAAATCTCTTTAACTCGAGTTCCATTTTCTCTCCCTGTATCCACTCAAGTGTTAAAATTTAAGAGCGTATTTATACAGTACAGTGGTAATCCTTGGGTTACAGGTGTGAAGTAAACAGCTCTTGAGGCAGACCTGTGTGTGTGTATGTGTGTGTGT
This sequence comes from Lepturacanthus savala, assembly GCA_030544235.1. NCBI lineage: Eukaryota > Metazoa > Chordata > Actinopteri > Scombriformes > Trichiuridae > Lepturacanthus > Lepturacanthus savala. Next base: position 4,695,208 of record CM060462.1, on the reverse strand, counting down.
GTGTGTTTTTGGCTGTGCTGGGGTCGGGTGCGAGGCTGCGCCGGGCACTAGGGAGGCAGCAGTGGTGGCTTGAAGGTGCAGGCTCCGGTACACTGGCGAGGGGTCAACATCTTGCAGGAGAAATGATGAAGGGCGTCATGAGCTTCTGGGGAGGAACACGTCCAACAGTGAGAACATGCAAGGCCGACACTCACACCAATTTATTGATGAATCCACATGTAAATTTCTTATTTCCCCCCTAACTATGGACTATGATTTGTATCTTGTCTACATATCGATCACACTGATAATCAATTTTAAAAAAAAGTAGCACTTGCATATTCGCGTTTGTAGGGAAATAAATCACATTTATTCCTATTTGGACCAAATTACCTTTTAGCTTCTGCTGTATTGCATAACGAGCCTTTCTCTCTTGGTCCAACTCGCTGCACAAAGTGTCTATCAAAAAACATAAAGTGAATAAAAAATAAAAAAAAAAGGAAAAGAAAATGTGAGCACCTGAAGTGGAGGACTGTATAATGTCATGTATTTGCCCCTATAGAATTGAGAGTGACCCCTCTGTGTACTTGAACCCAGTGTTTAAACTACTGTAACATTAAACCAATCCTTTAACAGGCGGCATTAGTTGCTGTCTACTGCATGTAACCGATACAGCGCAACATAATGGGCTGTCTATTCAATTTTCCAGAGCATGATTTAGGAGAAAATAACCTTTGCAAACAAAACAATGTGGTTTCAGTTTCACCTTTTGATATCTAATAATTTACTCAACTGCAGAAGAACAAATATGGCTGCTGGAGTTTACAGGAAAAAGGCTGGACACCAAAATGCCAATATTTCAATATGCAAGTGTCACTTTTCCTTTCGTTTTCTCTGTATTAATTGAGAGGCTGTAGTGATTGACTCATACGGCCTATGTTACTTAAACGTTGTTTTGTGGCTCAAATTTTTTCCCATAAACTTGAAGAGCATTGATCTACATCCACTTTACAGTCTTGTTGTAAGAGAGAGAGCGATAGAGACCAACCTCTAACAATCTGCAGCTGCTGGACCATTTCCTCTCTGTAGGACAGCTCACGCTTCATTTGATCCTGAAAATTATCTGAAGAGTACCGAAGGCCACATCAGATGGAAAACTCTGACATTGTGGAGAATAAACTTAGGACAAAAACAACAAAAAACAAGCTCTCGTCCTAAAACACACTGGCTACGGACATCACAACAACAAGGAGCAGAACTGTTTCAGTGATTTACAGAAATACCTTTGTGTTCTACCTTTTAAATGTTGAAATTCTCTCTCCAGCTTTTTCCTCAGCTCCACTTGCTCCACAAGCTGCTTCTGTAATTCCTCTGCGAAAGCCAAAAGCCACAAAAATGTTCAATTATTTTTAATCTGCTGCGAGTTCACCCTCTGGAACGGAGCGCTGCATCGATTGCAGAGCTGGACATGGTCGACAAAAAATTAAATATCTACAAAATATGAAGACAGCAGTGAATTGTGTAGGAAATAAAACACAGAACAACATCCGATAAATATCTGTAGCTCATTGAGGAAAATGTGCATCTGTGTTTTCACATGGAACTGGAAAACACATTTACATTTTATATTAAAACATGTAAATTCCCTTGTAATTCAACAAATAAGCATTATTTTCTTTGTGTGACAAATCTGGTATTTTCCCACTAATATAATGCACCGTTGTAGCTTTACACCACAGCAGAATAAAAGGCCAGATTCTCCTGAATCTTATGATGTAAAACACTTGACATTGACTGAAAAAAACGAGCTCAGAGTTGGCAAATATATAAAACTAGTATGCCAAGGCGTTTCTTTGTCTACGAAGCGTCAGAGGGTTAAAGTCATTATTCAGATGAACATCTGAGCCTACAGTGCTGCTGAATAACAAGCAGTTAGGGGGAAAAAATAGAAATGAATGAATTTTATTCTTCAAAAAAAAAACCACAGAGATGTTTTCCTTCCTTAAAGAAATCCTCCTTCATCCACACCCACATCTGTTAAACTCCACTTACTCTGATATATTTAGAATATCTGCACATAAAGATTGATGTCAGCCAGAAAAGCGACTTCAGGTGCGTTTACATCCTTGATAACAACCATCTCACTGCTGCTCCTCTCGCTGCTGTAATTGCCAGGCGCTGCCTGGAGGCTGAGACGATAATAATGGAGTCCCAGGGTTTTTCCAAGCGTTGTAAAATAATTAGCTGGCGTGCCTCGGGGTTATGGCTCTGTGTTCGTTAAAATATTAATAGCCTCTAAACGATTTCCTCTTACAATAATAAGTCAAAACTCCCACATCTCGTGATTAAGTGGTTAACAACGACGGGAACACTTTAGGCCCACAAAATGTAAATTCAACGTTGTGGATTCTGACACGTCATCTTTAGCGGCGGCGCGAGCTGCATTTAAATTGCGGCGGAAATAAATGACATATTAATATTATCCTTCATTTTGAATAATTGAACGACTCCTGGCAAATGTAGGTTCATGTTCACAAAATTAACCTAATAAACAAATAATAAAAACAAGCGTTTTCCTTTTAATTTGATGTTTACATTTGAAATAAAAGGCCCGTATTAATATCATCCTCACAGCTTTAATTAATGCTGCTGCAGCCCTGGCAGCCCTTTAGCTGCTGTACAAGTACAATTATCTTGGCTCTAGTAAATGAAATTAAATGATGATTAAAACAGGCCTAATTGCAAATGATAATTAATATATTTTTGTCTCCTTTTTATCCTGAAGATTCCCTCTCTCTTACCTTTAGCCATGTTCTCCAGATCCCTTTCGTGCACGCTGATGTCGATGCGTAAAGCTCCATCAGCTGCGCAGAAACATTAAAATACATGTTTTATCCCACAAATGCAGCAGATTACATATATTTATTATAACGTGATGTAAAAAGTATCCGAGAAAATGCAGGAAAACGCTTCAAGGTGGTGGAATGGACAGATTTAAATGCGTCTGATCATAAATATATAAGAGAATAAATGAATAACCTTGTCTGTCCTTTTGCTCCTGATAGCTGCGTTGATTCTGTTGTTCAGACACGTGATGAACACCTAAATATATATATGTATTAAAACAAATAAATGAGTAGCAAAAACGGCAGGGAAAAAACAGAAATCTGCATAAAAATATAGCTTAAATATGAATAATTACCGTTTGATCTGCTCGATTGTTTCGACCCAAACGACGAGGTCTCGTCCTTTTCATGCGCGTACACCTGTAACGCGGAGCAGACAATCGCTTTAACAGCGCGCAGCAATTACGTCCAATTTACTGCGGTTCTTCACATAATTGAGGCCTTAATATCTTTAAAGAAACGTGAAACCATGGAGATTTAGTTCATATCCAAACACACAAAAAACGAGGTGAAAAAAAATATCCTCAAAGATGTGATAGGAATAAATCAAAAAGCAGATCAGGGTAGAGTGATTATAAATGTTGCATATTAAGGTGACTTCTTTTTATTCCCCCCAAACACCAGGCCGCCATTTTTACCACATTCTGATTGATATTAAAAAGTAAGTGGATTCAAAGTCTTCAATTTTATAAATTCAGGCCAATTGGTCTTGATTACATTTTTACGGCCTCCTCTTATAATATCTCCACTACTGCGACACTTAAACTCCCCCCGCGGCGATCATTAAAGTTTCATTTAATCTAATCTTACTTCGTGATGAGGATGAAGAGGATGAAGAGGAGGGGAGCCGTGACGCGTGTGTCTGTCCTCGTCTGATGACCCTGCAGTGTGCGCGGACTCCTCCGCTGACGCGTCTCCGGGGCTGGAGGCCGGCTGCTCCTGGGTCTCCTCGGCGACACAGGAGACCCGGTCCGGCACAGGGGAGCCGTGCGCCTCCGCTCCCGGCGAGATCCGGATCAGCTCCTCGTCCTCCTGTCCCCGGTTGGACTCCACGTCCACGTCCGGATCGTCGTCGACGTCGCCCACCACGCTGTCCCTGTCCGGAGAAATCGATCTGTAGCTGGACCCTTCGCTGACAAAGTCCGGGGACATGTATCCGGGCCGCGCTCCGTAGCTGTCCCGGTTGCCGTAGAGTTTGGCGATGGTCTCCGCGTCTTTCACGACGGGTCTGAAGGCCGAGATGTAGCTGATCTTCCTCTGCGGGGCCTCGTCGCCGGACTTGTCGTCGTCGATCCTGTTTGAGGCGGACTGGGAGCTGGGGCAACGCTCCGCCGGGTCCTGCTGGTGGCCGCCGTCTTTGGGTGTGTGCGCGCCCCGGTCGCTTTGGTCCGATAAGTCGAGCTCCGCCTGCCGGACCCCCGGCAGCTCCGGGGGTTTGGGCGGGGAGCCCGGATAGGGCGACATGGGGAGGCCGCCGGCCGCGGGCCAGAAGACGGGGAAGGCGGGGTACAGGCTATCCTTCGCGCCGGGCCAGAACACCCCGGGGACGTTGGTTTTGCTCGCGTCGGGCACGACGCCGTCGCTCTTCTTCTGACACAGCCCGTATCCCGGGAAGCCGTAGGGGTGGTGGGGGAACAGGGGCGGGGGGATTTTCTGCAGCATGCCGAAGCTCTTGCTGGGCACCGGGATCACCGGGTAGCTCCGCGCTCCGCCCGCCAGACTCACGTTCCCGTTCCCCTGGTCCTCGTCGCGCCGCAAAGTTTTGTGCGGGATCTCGGCGGAGGAGGTCTGCGTCAGGCTGGAGGAGGCCTGCGTCTTCATGGTCGGGGACATCCCGGAGCCGCTCATAGGAAGAGTCCTCTTTCTGCTGCCCCCGTTGAACATGGCCTTAACGTCCTCCCACGCGTGGTTGATGTCCTCGTCGGAGTTTTTTTTCTCCGTCAGCTTCAGGTGGCGCCTCCACGAGTTGAAGTTGGCCGCGTCCGGCTGCAGGTACTTGGAGTCCGGCGTGCGGTGCGAGTGGAAAATGAACTTATTGGGCGAGAAATACATGTTGCAAAACGAGCACTTGATGCACTTGGCCCTGGAGCTGTTGTACCTGGCCGGGATGAAGCTGCCTCTGCTGCCCCACGCGCAGTCGTGGGTCACGTCGAACGCGAAGTTCTCCGGCAGCTTCGGGGGGCTGTGCGCCCCCAGGAAGGACTTGCAGAGCCTCTCGGCCTCGCGCTTGGTGATCATGCCGCAGCGCCTGGAGGAGATGGGCATGGCCCCTGCGCGCCGCAGCAGCTCCAGCTGGACGGGGGTGCACTGCACGCACGTGATGCCCAGCGCCACGCGCCGGTTGTGGATCTCGTTGTAGCTGTAGCTCTTCAGCAGCGTGTTGGAGATCTGCGCCAGACAGAGCCGCTCCTTCCCGTCTATGACCAGGCACACGATGGGGACGCCGTACAGCGACGTCTCGCTCACCTGGTTGGGCTTGAGCGCGCCGCCGGGCCTGCTGAAGCTCTGCGCGTCCTGCTTCAAACCGGGCGAAGCGCTGCCGTCTAGTCCCGCGTCTCGAAGCTGTCCGGGCATCGACTCCATCCCACAACCTGTCAATCACACGCAGACTGGAGTGAACCGGAAGCTGACTGAATTCTGCCAGTGTAACACATTGTGTAGGCTATGCATATATACATATATACATATATACACATCTTTAAAATAATATAGAAATAAAACAAATAAATATTATTTTTTCACATGATTAAAATTACTATTATTGTTAATAATACCATAATATTTATAATTATTATTATCCATAACAACATATTTTTGTAGCAGTTATTTCTTGTAACAGTGGTATTTAAAGTGTATATTAATGCTAAAATTATTTACAAAATTATTTTCATTATTATGATTATAAATAGTAATAACTTACCAATAATAATAATAATAATTCAGTAGGTTTACGTATTAGAAAAGGTAACCAAATATTTATATTAACAGTCTTTTGTCAAAGGTTTTAATTTTCTAAACTAAAATCAATTAAACATCTTAATAATCGTTTCTGTATCGCTTTGCTTCTCTGAGCGTGAAGTGGATCCGCTGCTGCTCTTATCTTCTAAATCGGCTCTCAGCACTTACGGAGCAACTACTTAAGAGTCATATAAGATGTTTACGCGCGGATCAAGGAGGAAAAAACCGCAGCCTGAGCTCAACCAAACGCGCTTTCAGAGCCGAAGAGAGCAAGCTGCTTTTCCTGGTAACTACACAAGATCCAAGCTGCGTCTCCACGTTGTTAATAACAGACCTTTAGCCTTATGGCCTATATATAAATAAAGCTTTTACAGATCAGCAGCAGCAGAGCAGCAGGCCTGCTGGTGTCTCACCTGCACGTTCACTTTCTGCTGCTCGCCACTGCGTCGCGAGGCCAGGCCTCAAAACTACACGCGCAGCTGCTCCAACATTTACAACTACTGATAAATAAACAGTCTGCGACTGCGAAATTAGAATGCATTTATAAAGCTCCTTTAAAGCTAACAAATAAATTAATAAAAAATACTGGATGCACAAACGTAACACAGATTTCTGCAGAAATTGAATATAAAAAATACATACCTTTCTCTTTTAAAACAAAAAAAGACGAACCACTCCAACAGGGTACACGATGTAAAAATATATAATCAGAAGAATAAAACAGATGGAACTGCAGCCGCCGAGTCCGGAGAAGCTCGAAACCAAAGACAAGAAGAAAGTGAGATACTGGAGTCTTTATTTCTGTTTATTTGAGCGCATCAGCAGCAGCAGCAGTATTAGCAGCAGCAGCAGACAGGACACACACCTCCATCCTGCTGCAGCCCAGGGAGCTGAATGACGCGCAGACAGGAAGCACATGGCACCTCTCTCTCTCTCTCTCTCTCTCCCTCCCTCCCTCTCTCCCCCCCCCCCTTCCCCCCCTCTTTCTCCCTCACGCACACAACATTGGTGCGTAATAGCTCCCTCTCTCTTTTAGAGGTTCACAGTTTCAATAGTTTTGCAGCACTGGCGCACAAACATGGCCAGAAACCGAAAAACGCCAATTAGGCCCCTGCTGCTGCTAACACTGCTGCTGCTAACACTGCTGCTGCTAACACTGCTGCTGCTAACACTGCTGCTGCTGCCTCAGAACGTGATGTATACAACATTTAATCTCAAAGATCCTATTGTGGAATAAGTTTCTTTTAGACATCATCAAGAGCAGCGTGACATAACATAGTATTTGGAAGCAGGCATGAAAATTGACACTGGTATCAAGCACTGCCACAGACCCTTCAAGGACCCTCTAGGGGGCCCTCGGACCCCACATTGGGAACCACTGTGTGTGTGTGTGTGTGTGTGTGTGTGTGTGTGCGTGTGTGTGTGTGTTAAGTGGACTGACGAACAACAACAAGAACGACAAAAGGCCCCGAGCTCATTTATCAAGTTACACGCGACCATCTGTTGGTTTCGCAGCGGCCGCAGATCAGCGAGGCCTCAGCGACACCGAGTCCTGGAGGAAGACCCGGAGACCCGGAGAGGACAGGACGCTGCGTCCCGCTGCACCGGGAGAAGGCGGAGGCGCTTTGAAATGTTTCAGGCTCCAATGAAAATGAATCAGGATGAGCTCCGGCCAAGCAGATTGGCGCCTTTGACACTTTAATTTATTAATAAGCGGATCGATGGCTGATCGCTTAACCACGTTAATGTCCCGTCTGTCTCCTGCAGGTCCAGGTGCGGACACCTGCAGCAGACACGTCTGAACCGTATATGGAAAGAAGATGAAGAGACAAATACTCCACTGCAAGTAAAAGTCTTTCATCATAATTCTTAAGTTAAAGTATAGAAGTGATGGTAGAAAAATGTATTTAATGTAAAAGTGCCGTTTAAAGTCCCCATCCACTCAAGTGTGTGTTTTATTCTTCTCCATTCATTGGATGTTTAAGCCTCACTACAGAATATTGTCTGTGCACTTTGTTTTTTTCACATTTATCTGCTGAAGGTTCCTCTGAACTCCCTGGAATTCAGATTTTTTTAAGGGGCGGGGCCTATAAGAACACGATTCGTGACATCACAAATACTTTGGAGCCAATCCTGGCGCAATAATCAACTTACACAAGTGATGTGGAAACATGAAGCCTCCAGAGCACAAACAGTGAAGGAGGAGACGTTGTGTCTCCACTAGTTCAGCTTTTCAAATAAAATTAATATTTGCACATACAGAGATTCTGGAATATGTTAAACGAAGGAGGAGTAGATACAATTTTATGGGTTTTAACAAGACAATTGGACATTTTTCACACAAATTATTATTCAAATTGATTATTTTATACACAATTTAAAGAGGCCCTATTTTGCTTTTTTTCCCCAAAGTGATATATTTTTATTTTTGTGGTCTATTTATATAAAAATATCAAGCCTTTATGGTCTAAGAGCACCTAGTTAGACCTGTAGCAACAATACAGTCTGCCTTCTCACACACTCACTCAGGAAGCAGCAGTGGTGGTTCCTATTAATATCCACCTCTGTTATTAATTTGCAACAGTACAGCAGAATGGTCTTATTTGACAATTTTTGTGTTAGCATGAACATTAGAGACTGAAAAATGATAGTTTAGATTAAAATACCTGGGGTGTGATTAACATTAAACTGTATTTAAATATATTGGGATTTTTATTCATTGACGTTTTAATAATGTTAAGGTGCAACTAATGTTATTTAATTCAACTTTATTGTCATTGAACAACTTGGCAATTAAATGCATTTGGCCTATAACCAAAAGTACACATTATATTTATATTTACAGGTCTTCAGCTCCATATTCTAGACCTACTGATAAATCTTAGATCCTTTACAGCAGCCGCATCTAAAATGTCCGGGATGAACTTTCACAGAGATCAGGCAGCAGCAGACTCATTGGAACATCCAGACTAAAAATACAAATCCAAGGAGTCAAATCACAAACTTGAGACAAATACGCCTCCAATAACACCTGATGAAGGCGATGAAGGTCTGCTGCTTTTTCAGTAAACACACGCTGTGCAGCCTGTGAGTGCACGTGTGTGTGTGTGTGTGTACGTGCGTCTGAACCCGCCAGTTTTACCTTCCTGTAATATTGATGCAGAATTTGATCCTGAGCGCGTCTCTCCTGTTTCAGCATCAGAGGTTTCCCCTCCTGCAGCCCTGCCAATAATTACAATTTTATACTGTAATTATTCCTCTCTTTTTAATTATTTAGACGCCGTCTTGAATGCGGCCATTGTCGCTGCTGATTCCGGAGAAACGTGAGCTGACGTGTCTGATCAGCGGCATCAGGGGAGGTTTTAATTAGACATTTCAGCGGTAATTTTAGTCGCGCTCTTTATTATTACTGTTGGATACAAATGACCCGCAGCTCATTGATATGCGCACGATTGTTTAAACAAACATTTAGCCTGAAATATTAATGCGCGTCAGGTTGAAGTCATTAGGAGCCAGTCAGCAGGTGAACTCACACCTGATGGATTATTTAACGCGGCGGAACACGGAGGTGGTGGTTTGTCAGGGAAATGACTTTTAATACGAGTTTGATTTCCAATTTTACAAAGTGAAGAGTCGCTGAAAACTGACGTCTGAGTCCAGGACATCCACGTTTATATGAAGACACAGTGGTTTTATTGCGTAAAACCTACTTTTGGCACAGAGGTCACATTCAATTTATAAACCATCGGGATTAATGTTCCGAATTATAGACTTTTCCTGTCTGCTTTGTTTCTTCTATTCTGTTTATTTCCTCTCATTTCAGAGTCAGAATCCTCTTTATTGGCCGAGTCTGTAAATCTTCGCAATTTGGAGCGTCAAACCCTTTTCTCTGGTGAATTTCTGTGCACCAATTTATTGTGGAAATGTTAAAAAATATATAAATTCAGGCACCAGGTGACGATTAAAAATATAATAAAAGACAATACACTGAGGCTCATTCTGTAGGCTATATTGATTTCTAATTTATTCTCATGTAGATCAACCTCTTCTATTTGATATTATCCCTGTTGAATCAACGCATATAGGCTTGATTTACTATATTTTTCAAAATAAAAGTCGTTTTACTGTCAATCTACTTCATATTTTACTAGGACACATTTCATTCCTTTAAACATTTGACTGTCATTAACCTGTAAAGGGTTATTTTTCTAAACCCATTTGAATGAACACCAACATCCCGTTAATGTGTTGTTATGTGACGCGCTTTAAATGAATGAAGCTCTACTATAATTTAACGAGTCAACGCACGTGACGGGTTAGAGGATATATGCTGCTTTATGACTTTTATTTAATGGTGTTAAGTTAACATCTTTTAATTAATTGATTACATTTAAATAAAGATCATGTTCAAACTTATTATCACATCTCGCCGCGCACCGCTGATGGGAACATGTAGCTTCGGGCTTTTTTTTCATGCAGGGTCCAGTATTGAAGTGCACACGCGCACACACGCGCGCGCGCGCACCTTTAACACACCTCTGCCTGCAACAGCAGCAGCGAGTGTTAAAGTAAACTGATGATCTCTGACAATCATTGATCAGCAGCAGCTGCAGGATCAGATTCTGCTTCAACTTCCCTCTGAACGTTTATTTCACAAACACTTGCATCTGGACCCATAATGTAAAAAGATAAATCAAGCCCGGCTCAATCAGGACAGGTTTAATAACAGCAGCAATTGAGGCCAAATGTTTTATAATTAACAGTTGTATCAGCACCCTATAAAACCATGACCCCTATAAATCCCATTTTAGAGACCAATCAATCCTCCTCTTGGACTAAAGGGCCTATTGATCCTCGCTGCTCGGCTCACTTAAACGCTTTCTCCGTATCCTCTTTTTTTGTTTCCAGTGAAAAGAGCATTTCGATTGCATTTTTTATTGGAGGAAAGATTCCGCCGAGAGGAAAGCGATGGCTCGAAAATTACACGGTGACATTTTAATTACAGGACATTGATAAAGGGATCTGGGTAATGGCTGTGTACAGGGCGGCCACTCATTGTCCCGCCTGATGTGCTAATCAAGTCCGACTGCTGTGGTAAAAAAAAAAAAAAAGGTCATCGGCAGACACAAAGCAGACACGCGGCTCTCGGAGGGAATTTGGGAATATATGAAGGTCCCGGAATGAAGACGCATCTCCGAACAATACGCGGTCAATAACGCGCGCGGAGGCCGCCAGATGAGATCAGGCTGCAGCCACGTCCTCATCCCAGACAGATTATCACTATAGGTCAGCGCGACCACAGACATACATCACCTGCTGCGACGATTTACATGCGCCACAAAACAACGTTTGTGTTTGCGGCGGCTGTGACAGCTGTGACTGATCAGCAGCTGCTCCCGAGGGCCGCAAATCAAGCCGCGTGATTGGCGCGTGCGCCCGGTCACTTTGCACGTGTAGTAACGCAGAGCGTGGTCGTGGTGTTTATTTTATGAGCAGAGGCTCGAGGAGTTTGTAAAAGTCATGAATGGAGGGAGGTCAGATTCATATGGATATTATCATTTCTCATAAATTACCAGTTGTTTTTAGCCTCTGTTGGGTTGTGTATTAGTTCATGTATCAACCACAGGAGAGAGATGAAAAACATCATGAGAAAATTAAAAAAGTCAAATTTAGCCTCTGACAGAGGGAAGAAGCTGAGAGACCACAACCATAGATGTAACATAAGAACTGGATACTTCACCAAAAAAATGGCTGCTGCTCATTTCAGTGGAAGTTGGCACATACACCGAAAAAGGTCCTGACTTCCTGGGTTTACTTCTACATTTATGGACCCATAGAGACTACACAGTATCTATATGAAGCTCTTGGGTCTCCCATCATGCCCCGGGGTGATGAGAATGCGCAAATTATGGAAAAAAACTCACCTTTGAGTTCTTTGATTCACTTTTTGACAGGTAAAAAGTCTTTATAGAAATATAGAATATAGAACACAAAAATGACTAATTAACAGGTTTTTATCTCTTTTACTATTGTGGTCAATGGTAAAAATGCTTTTTGGGTTGCATGTTTTTTTTTGTTGCAGTACCACGACTGGCCACTGGGAAAAATATAGCATAGTTAGCACGACACAGTTAGCTAACGTTAGCTTGCCATGGAGCTTTCAGGCTTGGGCTGTAACCTGGTGCGGTATAAATGCCGCTAGCTAGCGCTGACGTCGTTTAGCTGTGGTGTTGTTTGCTAACGTTAGCGCCCTCGCCTGAACGATGCCCTGAAAAAAGCTGAGAAATCATTGTTTAGCATCCAATGCTAACAATTTAATGATCAAGTTTTCATCAAGCTAATCAGACATAGAAAAGCTATGAGGCGTCACTGATGGAAATTTAATTTAAAGAGACAGTACAGTGTCTAGTTCCCGCCCTTAAACACAGGTCTATGTATCTGTAATCACTGTTGGTATTGACTCAAACTTTTGAAAGTCCACAGGCCTTTTTCTCTGAAAAAATACATTCTAAAGATTCTGAAAGTTAGTTTCATGCAAACTTACATCTATTTAGTTCAAACTAGAATTTTACATTTAACATAAACATAAATATCAGTGTAATTATGTGTCATCAGATGTCAGATGCAGTTCCATCAAAGACACATTTTCCCTCAAAATATTCCTGCACATGGTCTTAAATAAACAACTGCTCAAGGCCCAGAGGTCAAACTCTCCAATATTTCTCAGAAAAATAGAAAATTAAAGATTTCTTTTGAAAAATTAATCAAAATCTCTGTAGCAGAGCTATGTTCATTCCCTTGGATTTGTCTTGTGACCTTTATGAACAGTACGAACTAGCTCCATAGTGACTGACGAATGCACGATTTCTATCATCATCAGCAGCAGCAGCAGCAGCAGCAGCAGCAGCAGCAGCAGCAGCAGCAGCATTTGTCCAAGGCTGTTTTTTTTAAACGATATTACAGTAAATGTAACAAAAGCAAAAATGATTTCCTGCCTGGCTGGAGCCTTGGTGAAGAGCTGCGATAAATGCTGCCACGCCGTCTATTATAGAGACGAGCATACATTCATCAACCACCAATCAACTTTCCCAAACATGGAAAGTTTTCTGGAAGGTTAGTAGTATGCGCTTCACTCAGTATAGAGGCGGCTCTCTGCGCCGCCGGAGAAAGAAATACAAGGACGAGCAGCCTTCTGGCTCATATCAAGTGTTTGTTGTATTACTGCTTTTAGACTGCCGCTTACATCGCAGCGGAAAAAAAAGGGGTTAAAAGGCAGGAAAAGCACCCGTCACACAGTGAAGGTAACCTCAATCACTAAATATGATTTCTTAAGCCCGCTTTCATTTAACGATCAAATAAAGCGAGGGCTGAATTTCTACATGATCATAATATTAAAATATAGAGCAGTTCTGAAATCACTCTGTTTGTCCTTCTACTTTCTAAAGCTCCTGCTAATAAATCCAATACAATACGGGCCGACTGGCTGCATGCTGCTCAGGTGTGTGTCAGGGTCCTGGAAGGCCTTCAGTCTGCTGATTCTGCACAGAGCCGTCATTTTTAAATCTGCCGGTTAATAGATGTGCTGCATGCATTCAGACCCAAACTTGCATAAATAAGATCGCACAAAGTGCCTGATACAATACAGCTGTGAAGGCTGAGCGTCTTCATGGAAACTCAAAGCTGACATATGAGATTTCTTAATTTAATTCGCATAGCGACAGCGCGGAGATTATTCGGTGGACATTTTTATGCCTCCTTTCCTCAGATCGTGACAATTTTTGTGCTCAAGATAACACGGAGATCCGAGGGACGTTAAACACAAAGACCTCGCTGGCCTTCTGTTAACTACTCAAGAGTTCAGAGGGGATACATGGATTAGCTTTAAAAAGATGGTGATGAGAACGATTCATCCGTCCGACCCAGTCACCGGGGGAATCACTGAATGAGGAAATGTTGAAAGGCAACGCTTCATATGTGTCACATCATCATTTTTGTTATATGCATTTTTTCCACTAATACTATTTCATGGTTTAATACGCTGTGGTTGAGGCTTTGTTAGGGTCAGGAGAAACACCACGGTTTGGTTTAAAAGTGAGATTTTTCTAACTCCAGACCATGAAACAAAGCATTAAAGGGCCTAAGATGGGTTTTTGGAAGTAGAAGAGTTTTCTGACCCCCCCGAAAAAAAAACCTTTCCCATGAGCATTTACCTTTATACGCTAATCTGTGCCGGGTGTTTTGAAGATGGAACATTGGCTATTGATGAAGTCATTTGTTGTTCAGTTCGTTGTTTGTTTCTTCTCCATCTCCGTCTGTCTCCGGCTTCCTGCTACTGCAGGAAATCATTTCATTATTTCAAAGAAGTTCTGAAATGACACTTGTCAAAAATAGACACACAAACAATTGTGAGTAATTCACTCACACTTAAATGAGATTGTCAGTCAGTCATTTTCTATACCTGCTTATTCCTCATTAGGGTCACATGGTCTGCTGGAGCCAATCCCAGCGCGTTACGGCGAGAGGCAGGGATACACCAGCCAATCGTGGGGCACACACACCATTCACTCACACACTCACACCTACGGGCAATTTAGAGTCTCCAATTAACCTCAGCATGTTTTTGGACTGTGGGAGGAAGCTGGAGTACCCGGTGAAAACCCACACAGACACGGGGAGAACATGCAAACTCCACACAGAAAGGTCCCAGACCCAGGACCAAGGAGGTCTTGAACCTGCGACCTTCTTGCTGTGAGGAAACAGCTCTAACCCCTGCTCCACCGTGTCGCCCTAAATGAGATTGTTTCATAACCAAAAATTAGAAAAGCATCTGAGAGCACAGACCTCAGCCAGACATATTAATGGAGGTAAACCCAACATTGTTGTCCTATTGTTGGGTCAGGTTCTAGATATCACTGCCAGGTTGCCTGTTTAAAGGTTAGCAGACAATTCAATGTGATCCATAAACCAGAACCATCTGTTCATGGTACCATTCTTAACATTCGCTGAAAATTTGAAGAAGATTCAGATCAAACTTTTTGCAGTATCTTGCAAACAAATGCTCGTATAAACTCTTCATCCACCCAACTGTTTTCCTCTGGAGACCGACACAACACACCTGAATACCCCCGTCATTACCTGTTCATCCGATCAACCCTGTGCATGGTGGCACTAGAACAGAAAGCTGTTTCTTCATCGTTCAACTATCGCTTTAAGTCGGACTAATAAAATAAACACGTGAGGCTCTTGGGAAGACAGCAGGGTGCAAACACAAACTTTTAAATGCGAAACAAAGTGACAGCTTTTTGCACAAATCGACACGGTGTCAAGGTGCGTTGTGTAAGATTTACGCATGAATAAACAAAACGTGGACATTATATGGAATAATAACATGCTACACATTACAATCTAATTAAGTGTAGCGGAGCCTTTCAACCGAGCCAACGTGCACAACAGCAGCCGGACTCTGTTTGACCTGAATGTAACTGAACCTTAATTAGTATCATTGGTAGCATCTGTGTTAACTTGCCATTTCCTATCAATATGAGTGTGAAAGGGCCTATAGACGGTTGGTGAACGGTGCGTTTAGGGAGTTCCGGAGGCAATTTTGTTCGTCACCGGAGCGAACAAAAGCTGAATGTTTGGGGGATGATTCGAGTCTCAAACCAGTTATAATGGAAGGTTGATTCAAAATGTGGTTTTCCTATTCATGAGGATGAACCTGTAGAACAAATCTCTGGATGTCCTTGATGTAAACACAAATCTTCTCATTTCACTATATTGGGAAGTCAAACCTCTTTTTTTTTAAACAGGATAATGAACAAATTAATAACCAGGAATGAAGCTGATGTTAATTAAAGGTTGAGCAAGATTACGTAATTATCAAATGCAAATCAGAAGTGAACTTTAGACAGCAAGGTGCTTTCAGGTTTGGGTCAGCCCCCATCTCTTCCCCACCCTGTCCGTGACCCTCAACTACGAGCTCATTAATTCCTCCTGAAGCCGCCGACGGCCACTGGATCTGGTTTTAAAGACGTTTTTTCATCTCGTGTCTGCATGAAAGCAGAGATTCCAGTTTTCTTTACTTAATAAACTAGAAACACATTTCAATAAATAGAATGTTTGGACTCAAAGGTCAAAGGTAAAATACAGCAGAACATACAATTTGAATAATTATGTTTAAATACATTTTATTTGTGCATTATGGTTGGAATATGTGCCAACAAATAATTACAGAAAAAGGCCGTTATCAGCCAGTAACATCACAGCACACAGCAGGAGGTGATCGCTGTTGTTAGCAAGCTGAAAGTAAAAAATAATAAATATTTCCATGATATTGATGCTGCAAATTAATATTAAAAAAAGTCACAGTCAATGAGAACAAAGCTGAACCATCAAAGAAACAATAAAACGTGTTTGTATGCATGTGGAGCTCACAGTAACCTGCTTTTTTTGGTTGCTAGAATAGACAAATGTTTTTTCTAAAGTCGTAACCAGCTAATATTGTTAAATCCAAGGCCGAACTAATGTAAGATCACGTCTTACAGGTAAATGAACAGTGTAGAATCTAACTTATCCAAAGTGACAGAATATAATGAACAATATGTGAAATAATAGAAAGAAGATTTCTCTTAAACAACGTTATTGGATCATATTCAAACCTTATGGCGGCAACATCTTCCCAATGTGAAGGGAAAAGCTTATTTATATACATTGGTTTTAAAAGGCTCTGAGTCATTTTCAGTTTCCAGAGGCGAATAATGGCATCCAGGAACTTTGTTTATATGGATTGATGCATGTGAAACTCCTTTGTTGGTCATAAACTAATAATAAAAATAATAAAAACAGTTCCCTTCACTTTAATAAACAATTTGGAATGATACAGGACAATAACTGCTGTTTCTTCAAACAGCTTTTATAGGTGATAACAGAGGATTAGATATGGAAATAGATTCTATATGAAGGCCAATTTAAAGACATTTTCAATTTCTTAATTTCGTTTCTTCTGCTCATGTTTTAATCTAATTGTGTTGCTTTATTTCCGTCTTTTATGTTGTAATTTGTATAGTATTTTTTCTCTCCGCACTGATGCTCTTAATGTTTTTAAAGAACTGTCAGCTGCCTTTGGGCTGAAATGTGCTCTATAAATAAAGTTGCCTCTCGTCATATAGTAGTCACATATTCTATGGATCATATATAACGTTTAGTGAGAAAACACTAGGAGAAGTTTCCTGTTTGATTCATGCAGTAACGCAATAAGTTTCTACCAGACTGTGGTGCTGTGTCCCAACTCCATCTGACACACGTCACTGTCACATTATTCCTCTGCATATCTTTAGATTCAAGGAACTATTGCACTTTATGATGCTGTTCTAAGAGGAAATGTGCACAGTTGGACAGGAGAAAGTAAAGTAATATTAGACGTAATAGACAAGCATGAAGATCCAACGCTTTCGAAGAAGAAAAAAAGCGAATACGAGTCATGAATCACTTTTTATATATTCACAATTGATTATTATAAAAATAATAATATATTTAAATGCATTATAAATCTGAAGTTGGGCAAGGGTATAGACATTGGGAATTTTTGTGCATTTCCCACAATTCTATGATAGTTATATATGAAAATTGGCACATTAAGGAGCTTTTAGAGCTACATTCAGGCCCATAAGCAGCCTGGTGGACATTTTGAGCCTCAAAGACTTCATTTACTGCATTTCTTAACAAAAGACATAACATATGCATGTCACATTATATATTTACTACTTTATATCAGGGGAGACATGACCTCCCCAGAGAAAGCGGAGTTACGCCTGTGGAGTTGGGACACAGCGTGCAGCGTTTCTCCATCATATGTCTTTGACTTTTTGTCTTTGAGTGGCAGAAATTCAACATATGGTGCCAGAAAATCATACGGATGAAAAAATGGTCTTGGTTTTATATATACATTATAGATCACATTTAGATGCAGCTTCTAAATTAAGGTCACGTTGGCGCAATGTGTAATTGTGCTACAAACAAATTGAGTTCTCAACCATGAATTACAGGCATCATTCCATCCGTGTGTCGCATCATCATCATTAAAGAGGACCAAGTCTTTTTCTCCTGTGCTGACACATCCTTCACCAGAGATGATCCCACTGTACACATCATGTGACTGTAGGCTGCTTTCACTCTGCTTTAGTGGCATTGAATTGCAATTGAGTGTTGCACATTCCATCAGCAGCACAAAAGACCTTGTCAACGCATTCATCATCACTTAATCCATTACATTCCTGTCATGAGATATAATTCAAGATTTGGCTCTTCAATGGTCTTTGGTGTTAACTGCACTGCATTAATGTTACTCCCTTTATAGGTCAATAACTGATCTCATGAGGCAATATGATATCATTTTTTTCTGTGGAGTCAATGCTATATCTTACTAACGTCAGGATAAAACAAGTGTTTAAATGAAAAAGAATGTTGTCTTATAAGGGAAGAAGAATTATGGCCTCTTATTCTATGAAAAACAAAAAGCTAAAGATGATCAGACGTGTGCAAAGTAGGCTTGGGCCGATATGAGGGGGTCCAAATAAAATAAACAACCACGGCAAATAATGAAAAGTTAGAAACCTTTGTGCCTTTTAGATCTCAGTTTTTAAACTAATTTGTTCAATGTTCAATCTACTGAAGGTGAGCACAATCTGTAGGACTCTCTGTATCTTTTAGAACAGATTTTAAAGTCTTGATGTCACCGACTGTCGTTTTATGATCCTCCACAGTCGCTCCTTTAACTGTTCTCCAGGTTGCTACAGAAACCTTTGGGGATTCCTTTAAGTATTAGAGAAAGGCTGTAAAATAGTAAGGAAATAACATAAGTGCATTGTTGTATATTCATTTCAGTTTCAGTAATTGTCTCTGCAGCCTTGACTTAAAAGAATAGTGAGCTGCAGCAGTCAAAAAAAAGAAAAAAAGGTGTTTGTCTTTTTTATAAACCTCCCTGAAATTGTGAAAAATATTGCATATAGCGGAAATATCACGGCCCAAGCCCAGCGCTAAAGGAAAATAATAGATGTGCAACTGAGTAAAAACTGGGATAAAAGGAAAAGAAAACTCCTCCAGACGACTGTGAACATCACTAACATTGTGAATCAAGAAAAGATGGTGGTCAATATTTCATTCTAACACTGCAGTGCTGCTTCTGGCTCATTGTTACTGTTACTCCTTTAAACAAGGAGAGGGAGCTTTAAATCCACTTATTCTCTACCCTTACAAGGTATGGGAAGAACTGGGAGACTAATATTCTAGTCCTGGCATTGATAAGAGTTAATTTTGGGGGTAAACTTACTATTACAGTGACATGTTTGCTGAGGTAATAAATGATACCACCGGTAAAACAGGCACACACATAGGCAGTTATTCACAGGCAAAGACATTCACTAGAGGGCTGTCAACAGTAAAGCACAAGCCGGTTATTTGAGATCCCATCCCGAAAGAGAACTCTGTCAGCATATTGTAGTCCTACACTGTGAAGTTATTTATAGTCACTGATCCTTTAATTCGGGACCATTTCGCTCCGTAGATCAGATCAGGATGCTCACTTTTTTCTGCAATTTGCATGTGCTCCCCGGAAAAAAAAAGAAAAACCTGGGACCGAAGCCGTGGATGGAGACTCATGCTGGAAAGAATTACCTCTCTGCGCCGCTTGGATGCAGAGATTCAGTTGAAAGGATGCGAGCTCTTCATTGTCACGGCGCCAAAGTGCTGTTAAATGAAAAATTACTCACACGGAGTTTTTAACCTCTAGCGATTTTCCTCCGTGTACATACGGTCATTTTGTACAGTGTGTATTGACCCTGAAGCCTCCGGTAAGTGTTCAAGGTTCGTGGTCAAACATGGCGGCGCGTCTCGGGGGCGGACGGCGGGAGGACGTCAGACGCTTCCCTGAGCCTGATGCGCTCGTCTCTCCTCCAAGCAGCGACAAACCCACATGGAAACCACCTCCGCGTTTCCATCGTTGTACTGCGAGATGAAGGAATGATCCTACGAATAAGAGGGAGAGAAGAAGTTTTAACGAAGCTTTAATGAAATTAATTGTTCTCAGGCAGTGATGAATTATTTAGTCTTAAAAAAAAGGGAAAAATTTCACTTTTTTTTACATTTTCCATTGAAAAAATGTACAATTATGTATTAATATTCTATCAGGATTTAAATTTGTAGTTTATTCATCCCTCAAGGGGAAATTAAGGCATCACAAGATAAGACGTTTGTCTTATCTTAGCATAAATAAAATAGAAAAATCATCATCAATAATTAATAAAAGCAGGTATTTCAATTACCAGGGATAACAAGAGACTGAAAAAAGACTAAATTTACTACAAAAGGGAAGATTTTAGATTGAGAAGTAGATAAATAAAGCATGGATTTAATAAATAAAATGACACATAAGCAAACATGGCCAAAGTGTAGCATGACCTGAAATAAGAAAGATGAAAGGTGAAATTTGTACTTAGCAAATAAGCAAATTCAAAATATTAAATTTTTTTAAATGTATTAATATAAACTGATCTAATTTCATCCAACTGCAGCAGAATAACTACAACAAAATTAACTGGTGATAAAAACATATCAGAAATTATGAGTTTTCTCATGAAAGGGAGAAAATGATATTCTAGCAGCTATTAAAAACAGGTTTATAACCCAGTGCAATATATTTTATAATTAGTTTTATTATTAACAGATTGAAGCCGCAAACATTTCAGCATCTTTATGGGCGGTGTGTCGTTTAGATTAACTTTTATAATTATTCTAAATCATTAGTCAAGAAATAATAATTATAAAACTTGAATAAATTAAACTGGAATGTCATTAAACACTCTTAAATATTTCAGTCTAACAGACTTGGATTTAAATGCTAAATGTTTCTGTGACGGCTCATAAACGTGTCTGGAGTTTATTGATCTACATAATAAGTCATAACAGGCTGTAAAAGGAGTTTTGTCGTAAAACGTTGCAGCAATAACAAACAAAACTTCTGGTCGATCACCTGAAAAATGTATCTTCACATTCTGCACAGTTTAATTCTTGGGGCTTTATTAGCTCAGACCACTGATAGACGTATTCACATCCTTTGCTTGAGTAAAAGCAGGATTATTGTCTAAAAACATTAAATTACCTAAATAAAATCACTCAAACTGCATTGTGATAAAAAAGAGAGAATTTAAACACCAGAAGAAATGCTGACAGAGTTCACTTGTTACTGCTGCAGGACTGAAACAGAGATGTCATGTGATATCTCCAATCCGCCGCCCCATCTGGGAGACACTCCAGAACTGAGCCAGAGGTCACGGAGGGGTCAAAGGTCGGAGGGGAGGAGGTTGTAAATGAGACACGTCAACTGAAGCTGAACATGAATTGTATCTGCGGTGTCTCGATGGCAAATTAGTCAAACGACACGGTGAAATGAACGTGTCAACACTGATTTGAACAATATCTGCTTCGTATCAACAACAAGAGGCCGTCGCCGTGGTTACGTGGTTAATAGGTACTGTCTGGAACCAGGGAAGGTGCACTTGAAACAAAAAAAAAGTAAGAGGGGGAAACTCGATTAAATCTATGTCTGGGTATTGTCGGGGACATGAGTAAGTGATGTGGTGGAATTTGTGGAGATGGTGGCGCTAGAACGACAAACTTTTACATTTTGGCCTGTAACGTTTGAACCATAAATCTCGGGAAACAAAATTCTTATGATGTGGATTCAGAAAAATCGATCAATATAAGCCACGGCCATTTGTGTCAATATAGATTTAGACAAATCATCATATGGAGCAACGGTACAGAACATCTCTGAGTTAAAAGTTTAACTTGAATCTCGAAATGTCGAGTTTATTCTCAACAAAATGAAATCAAACTAAACAAAAAATATCCTCCCCTGTTAGTTTTTTTTATGCCGGGCCCTAATACTCTGTAAGAGCTTGAATAAATGGCTCATGCTCATGAAACCACGGAATCCACAGCCTTTCAGCCCTGCTAGTAATGCTGTGAATATACAAAATCCTTAGAATACAAGTGAGACATAAATAGCCCGACTCAGATTTGATGTGTATGATTTCAAGGTGAGTAGTGTTGCTGCTGTTGTCAGCGTTTTCTTCTGTAGTGACACAATGTTAAAAAGCTCCAGCTGCACCAAACTGCTGCAGACAATGGACGATCAGAACAAAGTAGAACATGCTGATAGTGAACATGTGTAGTGAACAAGCATCACCAGTGTTAGTTCTTCCAAAATCACGAGGTCAACTCCTTCTTTGATGACTACATTTAGCACATGTTCAGGCTGCTGGAGTTTTACATTTTGTGCTCCTCTAATCCTCCACAAATTTGTGGAGTTGTGAAGGACTGGGGGGGAGCTCCATCAATCCTGTTGTCCTTCTAATGGGCAGCTGGGGTTAACACAGTCTGAGGTTAATTACTCTCATATCAGTGTGAGCGTGTGTGTGTGTGTCAGTATGAGACAGGTGGAGTGGACGCTCCTGGGTGCCCCGATGTGCTGAATACCCATCTCATCAATCATTCTTCCTGCCTCAGTAGAGAGGGACTGATACAGGAATACAGGAGGAAGCCCTGACTGATGTTTTTAAAATCCAGCGCTCCACCTCTGCTCTGCAAATTAACCCCGAGCCGGGCCGCCCACGTCTGGCGGAATGTGACCTGGATGAAGTGGCGTGGCTTGAGAAGCATCAACTCACACCTTTCTCTTCTCTCTGAGTTCCGGGATACTGAAGGACTTTGTGTGAGGATCAGGACGTGCTACTGACGTAGAAAAACTGCAATACAAGCATATTTCCTCACTTTTATATGTATTTTGACTAAACAACCACTGGTCTAAGATGTTAACATCATTTTAGCAGATTTTCATATTTGAAAAAAACCTGATGGAAGTAAAATCATCTCCTGTGATCTATAGCCGTGACCTATTTCAAAGCAGCTTGACACTCAAACTCTAATAAAACATCTAAAAACGATATTCTGATCTAATAAGTGTCAGTTTAGGGTCCTTGAGAGCCACTGCTTTAGAGGACATTACAATGACTTCATGGAGTTGAACATTAAACCAGGCCTTAACCCTAAAGTGTATTTAAATTATAGGGACTTGCTTTTTGTGTGACCATGTAAACAGATCTATCTCCTTATAACATGAGTAATTAAAGCACACACACACACGCCTGCACACACACAAGCACGCAGAGATAATTTGCTCTTAATTAAATTACCTGCACCTTAAATTAAATATGGAGGCTGTAAGAGTTATAAATACAATGTGAATAAGTACTCCTCAGTGAGGTCAGTGACGGTGTAGCGGCGTGTGGACAGAAGGCCTCATTTAAAAGTTACATTAATCACCGTCCGGCCATCAAAGTGGGATAATCACCTGCAACTGGGCTGCTGAAACAGAAACGGCTTAAACTCAGGGGAAATTCTACCTAACTTTAATTGTTTGAAGCCTCTGAAAGGTCTATTTAATCTCAGAATAATTTAAATAACTCTATGTATGATTAATATGCTCAGAAGAAATTAAAACGAGTTTGAGGCAATTATAACAAGAGGCTGGTCATCACCTCCTTAGAATAGTGTTGGAAGAAACATGGTGGGTGTGCAAGTGTGAGTGTGTTAGCGTGTGTATGTGTGTGTGAGGAGGTAGGATAGAATAACCAGGTCTTTACAGATTTACATGCTAATCACTGGCTCCCTCTGGAAACTGGCTGGCATTTGTAGGTGTGTGTATGAACGGTGTGAGAGCGCTTTGGCCGAGAATTGAAGGAAACTTCTCTTTGAAGCGTTATTATTATGCTGGTTCGCCCTAAACTTAATGATCTAATGCATCTAATGCTACTTTCAAAATGATCTGCTGCTTTCAAAAATGCACAATGAGGCAGGACTTCCTCCGGATATCCACCAATAAATGAGCCAGAACACTAAATGTTAGCCACCGAAATGGAAAAAAAGGTACAAAAAAAGGAGGGTAAAAATGTGCGAGAGCATCATTGATTTCATGGCCTAGTTTAGTTCCCAACCAAGCAAATTAAAGCCCTGCAACAAGACCCCTGCTGCAGCAGCAGCAGCAGCAGCAGCAGCATTATCAGCAGCAGCATTTTCAGCAGCAGCATTTTCAGCAGCAGCAGCAGCAGCAGCATTTTCAGCAGCAGCAGCAGCAGCATTTTCAGCAGCTGGGGAGTTTCTGCCTCTGCTGTGCTTGCAGATAATTCATGTTTCTAAACTAACAAAGAGAAGTGGACAGTGGCCAGGATCTGTTTAGATCCTGTTAAAAGTCCACAGTTGAAATAAAGTGGCTGGTAATTAGCAGAGAGACGGGACGACCCCAGCAGGCTGTTAGGCAACTTGATGTACAACATGAATGAGTGTCTGGTGTCTTGGAGCGTCCCGGCAGCAGGAGTGGGCCAACACGTTTGGATCTGCTCCACACACATGTGCATTAGTACAGTAGGTGCTTGTGAATAGACTGTTCCTGCAGAGGAAGATTTGTGTGGCGGCGTTTGTTTTAGTTTGTTTCATTCATGTGCATTTTCCATGATAAATCAATCAATCAATCCATCAATCAATCACCAGCTTTTCCAAATATTAGGAGAGAAGATGGTAAAAAGTCATATGAAATGAATAAATACCTTAAAGAGATACTTACTGATACATCTTAATTAGAATGAAGGCAGCAGCCAGAATATTCATTGGTGTCTAATTTCACATCTTGAATGCAAAAAGCGAAAAAAAGGCCTTAACACTGATTTGATTGTGATTTGATGTTATATTTGAAATGACTGAACAGATGTGCAGCAGTGCCGTACTGTCGTCGAAGAAGATCTCAGGGCGCAAAGTGAAAACGTTTGGATGCGAAGCTGCTGACGTAGAGTTTAGTGAAGAGAAGAAAGAAGTGAAATCTGAAAAGAGACAAGGACACTGAAGAACTGCAACGATGTGTAAATGTAAGAACAGATATTCCTCTGATACCAACATTAAAAAGTTCAGGTTAAATTAATTCATTTCTAAAAGACAATGGTTCAATTTGTAATATCATCAATAGGACCCGCTTCAATATAACAATATCATACACAACCTCTATTATGAAATAAAGATTAATCAATACAGACAAGCTCAATACTTCTTACAGAATCAGCTACTTTTATTAATCTGAATTAAATGCTATAGATTATTACATTAACGTCATACATGAAATGATGAATCTGTTTTAAAACAACAGCCTAATTATTGCTCTAATTATTCCTCTTGGTCATACTGACCATTAGACCATCCTTCATAATGGGCCTGAGCTAATGAGAACATTCTCTCTGCCTGTTGCTCTGATAAATTAAACTCCAGACTCAAATCCCTCCTTTAGTTATAGAAAGTAAAAAAAAAAATTCAATCAAACGCTGCTTCATTTACAAAGGGAAAACTGGACATTGACAGGCAGCTGTAGTCCATGGGAATTCTTCCAAATTAGTATTATTTGATAGTTTTATAGTAGTTTGTCCTGAAAACCGAGGAAAATAATAACAAAAAAGTCAAAAAGACATAAAATCTATACTTAAAATTGATTATTTAATAGTTTGTACAATAAGATGCATTTTATGTGCTATTTAGGTTGTGGATATATTGTGTTATATAATTATGAAATACACATAAATAGAATATACAATTTATATATACAATAACCCATATAGACAATCAGTGTGGGTGGGTTTTATAATTGTTAATTTATTTGCTGGTAATAATCCAGCAGTTTACAACAGTGTTTGATCATGTGTGGTTGAAGTGGTCAAAACTTGATGCTACCAAGCTTCCATCTGTGTGTGTGTGTGTGTGTGTGTAACTAGATTTGGGGACAGTCAGAGACAGGAGGGCTTCCTTTGTGAAAAAGCGAGGGGCTCATCTGGTGTCTCTGGGGTTGAAAGGGGTTCAGGAAATTTGTCTGTGTGTGCGTCTGCCTATGAATAGAAAAGCAGAATAGGGGGGCTGCATTGACAAGGGTGCTAAAAGGCTGCGTGAAGGCTGCCGGCAAGGGAATGAGGGACGATGGGGGTGTGTGTGCGTGTGTGTGTGTGTGTGTGTGTGTGTGTGTTGGGGGGGGGCGATGAAAATGTCCATGAAATCACAATCAAAGAATATGAGGGTGTGGGGATGATCAGTCCTGTTTTTCTTCCCGTCAAACACAAAAATCAATACAAGCAAAAACAATCACTGATACACAAAAATAACGCAGCGCCGTTTATATCTAATACGAAACTAAATATTACGTGCATTTTCATTTGTCCCAAAGCCAAATAAATGAGGCGACAGGTTTTGGAGGTGGAGTTTGTACTGAAGGAGCAGCGAAAGGAGAAAGAAGAAACCTCAGCTGCAG
The DNA here is from genome assembly GCA_030544235.1 of Lepturacanthus savala. Lineage (NCBI taxonomy): Eukaryota > Metazoa > Chordata > Actinopteri > Scombriformes > Trichiuridae > Lepturacanthus > Lepturacanthus savala. The sequence continues at coordinate 4,668,973 of CM060462.1, read as the reverse complement.
GTATTTGGTGATGATGACCCGTCCTGCCTGACGTCCTGGGAGCGGGCCAGTGGAAAGTCCTCAGCTGACCAGCGTCATGAGCTTATGATGACAGGATAGGGTGTCCACAATGAAAAATGCATCAGCGGCATAAGGGGAGAAACACACTCACTTTCCTCTCTGATTGCTCGTCATCTGATTCTTTACAAGACTCGAAATCTCTCACTGGTACAGTGGAGCATGGAGGATCCGACAAAAGTTACTTCTTTTTAGTAATCAGCAACTGACATGATGACGAAGATTATAAACGTTCATAAACGCCTCAACCTCTAGTATTGAGGCATTTTGGTTTAAATATACAGTACAAGCTCATTCACTCATCTATGCCTGGACCAGTGAATCACTCCTCCATGGCATTAAAGCAGAACTCAGCTGTCTCACTTCTCAAACGCATCAAATTCTGTCACTGCATGTCCTAAATTTACTTGTAAAACCCTAAATGAGACGAGGATAAATAGTTAAATATGTGTCATTCAATTAAATCAATTAAACTCTGGGATTTACTCGGCTGGAAAACGACATTTAATTCGTTGTATTGTCTGTGAAACTGACCAAGGTTATTATCGTTGAGAAAAAATAACAAAAAATACGAAAATAAGAGTAGAAAAAATATCTCAACGAACTAAAAAATAAAAATAAAAACAAGGCTAATAAATAAAACTAACAACGGTATTGTGTGTTCACTGAACTAACTACAATTATAGAGAAATGTCCTTAATTTTTATCAAATTAAGCCTGGTATTTTGGCTGGATAGGAAATCTAGCTTTCCTTCTTTCATCCTCTGTTCCAATTTTACTAATGACACCTTTCTGAATCCTGGCCCTGACAAATACCCCATATACTACAGAAAAAAAATAGCAGAAAATAAACTAAGGCACAAAAAAAAATTAAAATGGCAAGCACAGTTTTGTTTGAACAAAAAGCCAAAACACAATTTTAAAAAAAAGAAAAACTAATCGAAATCCCGAACTATTATAATCTTAACCTTGACCAACTTTGCTGAAAAGGACATAGGGGTATTTGTTTTAATTTAATTTAATTCTATTTAATTAAGCTTCTGTTTAACACTTAATAGACAACACCAGTTTGAATGTTTTAGCAGGTAGATGCTGCTTTTACACTGACATTAATAATCCCTGTGATTATCCCTCCATATGTCAATGTTTCTATTATCATTCATTAAGCTGCTCATTTTAAATTATTAGGGTTTAGATTATCTGTGATTTACAATCTTTGTTCCCTTTTGCTGTATCCTAGTTGCATGACCTCAAGGAAGAAAAAAGGTTTTCCTCTCACTTAGTTGGGTAAAATGATAACAAAATTGAACCGGAGAAAAAAAAATCTTAATAATATAAACAAAGCATCTAATGCAAGTGGTTGAAACACAATGTGTCAAGCTTCAGGGACAGAGCCCATCATGAGCAGGAATGCAATCAAGCAGCAGCCTTTTAAAGATCCTCTAATAGGATAAAATCCCTGTGACAATAATGACGTCAATAAAAGCTATACCAGTGATTAAAGAAACCACATGCTGAAACCTGATGAGCTAAACCAGAGCTGCTAGGTGAGTCTGTATGCTCATGAAATAACATTATTTGCTCAGCGTCTACATCTTTTGTGTGATTTTCTGCGTTTACCTTGCAGGAGAAATGGGGAGCAAAGATAAAAAACTGAGAGCAAATGGTGGCACTTTCTGTACAGCAGAGGGAGAGGAGGACAGGGGAGACGTGCCAGGCTGCATTAACATACAGATAGAATAGGTAAAGAGTTTTAATGTAGTCATGAGGCTGGGGGAATGGAGAAGTGGTGGGGAGGATAGAGGGAAGGAGGAGGAGGAGAGAAAGACAATCAGCAGGCTGGAGCCACAAAGGCAGGCATCCATGACCTCATATCTCAGTTCATCATAGGCAGAGGAGGAAATGAAAGGCCTACAGGAGGACAGAATATAGGTAAAGGAAAGGCGGAAGAGGGAAAGGAGGGAAAACAGGAGTCAAAAATGACAAGAGAGGAATGTGAGAATGTATGACAAATGTGAAGGAAGTGGGGCAACATGTCTATGTGAAGGAGGGAGAGATACAAAGTTTACAGGAGCAGACTACGGTGACCCACAGCATTTAACAAACAGCAGTAAAAAGCAGAGTAGAGATTGATGTAGGGGTCACAAACAAGGCCTCAAATCAACACATTGACCTTCAGATTGATCCTTTTGATTGAAAAAAACTTCTAGACAGATATTTATGTTCACATAAAGGCCCCAGGAAATGAAAAAAATGCATTTATCCATTTTTAATCATCTGTTCCTCTATTGTTATTCATGTATCTCTTCTCATATTTAGTTTTATTTATAAGTCCCTGTTAATTATTGTCCTGTAGAATGGTTTCAGATGTTTGATGATGCATCCTGGACATTGAAGTCTCCTGAAGTTCATCAAATAATATTAAACGCACACACACACACACACACACACACACACACACACACACACACACACACACACACACACACACACACACACACACACACACACACACACACACACACACACACACACACACACACACACACACACACACACACACACACACACACACACACACACACGCACGCACGCACGCACGCACACGCACACGCACACACACACACGTCTAGCGAACATTTCCTTCTGGCCCTCCTTGCTGTTGGGGGACTGAGAACATGGGATCTGTTAGCAGCTCTGCATTTACACCCTCCATCCCTCCATCCCCACAACACAAACCTTCACCCCTCGTCTCTCTGTGGACCAAACTGTCGCTGTCCTTGGTGCTAACACAGAAACCAGTGTGTGTGTTTTGCAGCTTTTAAAAGGCAGTTTGTGCAAACTGCTCTAGCTGTGCGTGCTAATGCTCGAACAGAGAAAACCATCAAGCGCACACAGAGTGGGAGGCGTCTGGTGTTAAACCAGTCAGACACGCTCACAGGGAGAAATGGAAACTAAACGTCTACCAAAGAGTCTGAGGCACGAGGTAGACTCTACTGTACTATGGGGTTTATTCCCTTATTTCTAAAAAACTCAGTTGTACTTTATCCAAATCAGTGGCTTACAGCATGTTAGTAATTAACTTAATTACCTTGCTGGAATAAAATCACAGTTACCTCGTTCATGTTGAGCCCGAGCGACAGGGTGAAAATCAACATTTGACACAAGAAACATTACACACCGCTCTATATAAATCACCAAATCTTATAAGTTAAAAGCGTTTTCTAGGGGTGTTTCTATGAATGTGCTTTAAACTAAAGAGTGTCTGCAAGCACAGGAGCTGTCTGTGGTGCTGAAGACCTGTTTTAAGTGTCTAGAGCCGTGTTACATATTAAAAATACTTACACCGCAGGGCATAAGGGTAATAAACACAAAGACATGTTTCATACACTGAAGTAAGTTTAAAGAAGTAAACTGTGATTGATTGATTTACCTGCTGCTCCAGGCAGATGCTGTTAGAAATGTAAACGGTCAAAAGAATAAAAGAATGTTGGTCTCTCTCTGCGTGTCCAACTTGGAGGTGAAAGATGATGAAAGAATGAAGGCTACGTGTTGTTACTGGTGCATAGAAGTGGTTTCCTTTTGTCTGTGGCTCAAATATTTCAGAGACGCTCTAAAACATTTTATTTTTTAAGACTAGTATTATGTGTCTTTTCATTTCCTTATTGACATTTTATCTTCTGTTCACTTTTATAAATTGTCCTTGGGTTTAATGAAAAATTCTATATAAATCCAAGCTATTATTATTATTAGGATTGTTGTGCAGCTACTGCGACTCATTCAGGTTGATTCCAGTGCAGTGAATTAATTGCACAGATCATTACTGTTATTTTAACAGAGCAATGACAAAAAAAAAACTCAATACATAATACAAAATATATGCAAAAAGTGACAAAATGTATTAGTAATTGGGAACTAATAATTTATGGGGTTAGATGTGTTTAATTTAAGGCTTAGTTTAACTCACCATGAGGTTATTAGGAGCAGGTCTCTCTTTGGGTTGTCGTCTCATACTGAAAGAAAGAGATTCAAGAAGTTTGTATCCATATCACTCAATGGAGGAGGCTCAAAACAGAACCTTTTATGTCACACTGTAAACACTATAACGTAAAAACACAGTTAAAACCCACAATAGATCACATGAGAAATGATCCGGCAGTAAAGATAAGCACGACAACGCTGCAGAAAACAGACAAATAAGGGACAGTCATGACCAGAGCCATGCATGAATAGAACTGATTCTCTAACATTATACAAATAATCTGTAAAATCTGATTTAACTCATTTGTAAACATCTCTTAAATAACATGAAACTAGTTGGTTAAGTCCATAATGTCTCAAATACCCAAAACAAAAGAGAGACAACATCTATCTTATGTATTTTCTGATTTATCTTATTACTTTTTAATTTTAATTAATTTTTCAATGTTATTTTTATGTGTTTTGTATTGTGTCAGATCACAGAAGAATAAAAAGAATCCCCAGAAATGGGGGATCCTAATTACAACTGTAACAGTACGTTTATTTTAAATATAATTAATATTTCTAAATGCATTTGACATTTCTGAATTCTCAGACCACTACTCTGCAGCAGTTACTGCATCACTGTGTGTTTCTGGGAGTGTCCTCCATTTTATGTATACGTACGCTATCTGGCAAAACGACCTATATAGTGGACTTTGAGGGATGAGTGCAGCAACTGGTTTATGTATCACTATGAATGGGCCATAACCCTCTAAGAATAGCCAGGAGAGGCCAGTGCCAGTCCTGCAGGAGGCTGGCTCCCGTAAATCAGTGTGTCCAGAGAGAGCTGCCCTGCTGAGTAAATAAGAAAAGCACGGGGGATAAACAACAGCTGGCGCGTGCACACACACACACACACACACACACACACACACACACATATTTTACATGTGGTTTGGGTGTGTATGCACGTTTGTGCGACTGTAAAGGTCACAGCTAATAAATTAAAGCTAAACGAATCAGGGGACAACAGGGTAAACATTGTCTTTGTCCTGTTGCATTCGATGAATAAGTCATTCCCATTTGAACATCATAGCTAAATCCATTACAAACACACAAGTAAATGCACTTACATCTAATTGTTTGCCATTATGCCTTTTATTCACCTACAATAATTTGGTTCAACTCTGTCATGTGAAGCTTGTTTCTTTGTTCAGTCTCACTCTGCGGGGCTCAGATGGTTTACTGTGCCAACACAACACGCGCGACACAGTAGACATAATTGAAGAAGGGCAAATTTCCTTTTACAATATCAAAGGGCTTTTTTGAGAGCTTGATTTTTAGATTTCACGTTGGGATTTTGTAATTCTTTTAGTATTGCATTTAGAAAAATAGACCTGTTTTTTAAAATATGTATTTATTTAAAGGTCCCATATCATACATGTATTTGTGGTTTGAAGGACACAAATTGAACCCAATGTAGTTTTGCAATGCTCTCTCAAGTCACAGGTCGTGTTTGACCTGTCTTTAATATTAATGAGCCTTGCTTCTGATTGGCTGAACATTTTTTGATTGACAGATGGTTGCGGCCAATCACAGATGAGAACTCACTGGCCCATTAAAGTGACGAGCAAAAAATGAACAAAAACTAAATCCGTAGGTGGGGCGCCCCGGTTGCTAAAATGCTAACAACATTGCTAAGATAGTAGTTTATACAGATTGTATATCTATGGACATAAGAGCTAACTGCTAATCTGCACAATCAATTTCGCACCAGGCAGAGAAAGGGAGAACAGAGCCGTCCTCCCATGAAGCTAATGTGGCTAATATTAGACTGGCTTATTTATAAAGCTAACATCTGAAACATCCTTGTGTGTTATGAAGTGTTATGTTAGAAAATAAAGATCCTAGAGACCAAGAAACAATTATGTCCATTAAAAGCAACAAAATAAGGTGATCCTTGAACTTTGAACCTGAACCTACAGTGAATTGAGCCTGGTTGTTGAAGCAGTCAGAGATGAAACAGACCATCACATTCCTACCAGAAAACAGTTATTGATCTCTTATAATAATAATAATAATAATAATATCCTGGGGAAGGTTGTGCATTGTTAGCTGTTCCTGAGATTTATTTTATTTTGCAGTGTCTCCTCCACATTGCTCTTGTAGATCGCTAACTTCAGCTCACCGAATGAAAGTCACGACTTTCGCTTGGAAGACAAAAAGAAGTGGGTGGGACAGTGGGGGCTTTGCTGGGAGCCTCTAGCTATAAAATGGCAACGTTTCTAAATACAGCCTGTGTTCATACCGCTGCTTCACGCAGATATAACGTTGTTTCAGAGATTTGCTGCTCCAGCTTCAGCCCTTCTCCTCTCACTCAGGCTGCTTCTGTGCTCCACTCATGTTCATGCTCTGCTCATCAGATTGTGTTATTATGACTCTGTAAAAATCCCCCAACCAATAGAACGTCAGATGGAACGTTGACCAATAAAATAATCCCTGATTTCTTAGGTGAACAAGGTGGTGCAAAATATATTAAACAGTAACAGCAGCTTACCACTGAGTGATGAAGTGAACAAACTTCTCACTGAACTGGCTGACGGGAAGAACTGGAGGATCCTGTGAGAGGGGAAAAAATATAATCAGTCAAAAATAAACATTTTATTCTGCGGTAATGATTTTTTTTCTTTTAATTTTAAAGACCCTGTGAAATGGAAGGTGATTGATTTTGATGTTAAAAACTATTTTGAGGAAATTCTAGGCTAATTTCCATAAAAATTCGTTTAATTCTTACATATTAAAATGAATTTTAAACCTATTTTTTCAACGAGTTTAACGTTCAAGAGAAATAAGGCAAATCATATATTTGAACAACTGAATTTATTATAAGTTTTGTGTTTTGATGTGTTGTTTAGTGTTGAGATTAATTATGAGACCAAGGAATCCTAAATGAATCCTGGATGGACTGACCTGTTGCACCAATGCAGTCTCCTCCTAGATGCACCTGAAGGTTTCTTTTTTTGCCATTTTTTGAGTTTAGTTGTAAATATTTGTTCCTAATTACCTCTAATTGAGTCAAATTAGCTTGTTTTAACTGTGGACAGTATATTCTGGAATTAATAATATAAGAAGATTTAAATACAGTAAAGCTGAAGACGTACACTTGATTAAAAATGGTACATTTACAGCCACTTTTGTCCAGTGTACAATAAGTTATATAAAGAAGATATAATATAGAACGGCAAAGTGAGAGGATTTTGATCTTCAGATAAGATGATCTGGTTGAATGGGAACAATCAACCTTCAGCGTTTCATGTCCCCTCATACACTTATTCAATCCACATACGTTTAAAGTGCATATTACCATGAAGAGTCTGGATTCAGTGAGGTTCAGCATGAAGCACCTTTTTATATTTAGTGTCTGAACCGTGGACTTCATGCTACACTCTCCATCCTTTGTATTCATGGCAGCATTGAATGTCAAGTTATTGTACATCCGCTTTAAAAAAAAAAAGTTGTTCTTGGAAAAAACGTTGAATGGATTCGTGCGACTGAGACAAGTTGCGGCTCTTACTGAAAAGAGAAAATTAATCCACGGCAGAGACACTTAGAAAACACGACTCCGTGACTTAAACCCTCGTATGCATTGGTTATACAGAGAACCCGGAGCTGTTCATCTATTCAAAAGCTTACAATAAATATAATAAAATGAATAAACTAATAGAATAACTATGTACTCATTTTTGTATTCTTGGCACAATGGAAGCAGTTTCTTTTACTGATTTTAACCAGAGCTTTGTTCCCTTTACAGCAGCCAGTGAGAACAGTGGCAGAGCTACACACTGGAAAAGGTTTTTCACAAAGTGGCTGGTGTGAGAGGGCTGCTGAAAATGTCAAGAACAGGGCTTAGTAGGGAATAGACAGAGATTTGGACTCACTTTAGTTTAATGCCAAGCAGAGAGAAAGGGAGTGTGTGAGGTTTTAAAATGAGGAAACACCTGGATATAGGAAGTGGGTAATTAACGAGGGTATAAGGTAAAGATAAATGATTATTTAAATGTTTTATTTATTGTAATTTCTAACTTTTTTAGGGTATGCTAATATAAACTTTACTGCAAAGACTTTAAATAAAAGGTATAAAGTATAAAGTACAGTAGGATACAGGACATGTACAAGTACATTGAGTAAATATAGTCTGTTACTCCTCTCTTATGACAGATTTCATCTCAAAAATGAACCGAGCATCTAATGTTTCATCAGTGAATTGTTTTACCACTCATTCATTTATTTTCCTGAGTGAGGAAACCCGGGCATCCTTCACCCCGGCAATGCAACAATGAATGGCATTAATTTATTATAAATAATTAATTTCTTTAACAGCAGACGAGACTCCCAGCACTTCATAAAAGAAGCAATTATTAATGGTATAACATGAATCACAAACCATACATCATATGAAGCTAAAACAGGTCTGAAATGTCCACTGTGACGAGTGAGAGACTAAAATTGACTCGAGACATAAAGGAGGATAAAGTGGACAAAAACTAACATGGACATTTGATCTTAGTTAATCAAGAAATTAACAATGCTACAGGAAGTGTGTGTGTTTTGTGTGTGTGTGTGTGTGTTTCAGGGTTGCTACATCTTGTCAATGGAGCTTCTATGAACCGTGTCATGTAGAACAGCTGTGCCAGACTGACCCTCTTTCACGGCCCCTCACCTCATTACTCCATCCATTTCCCCGCTCTTGCTTTTACAGTACTCTGGGCGTCTTTACCCTTGACTGCCGCTATGAAAAGCTCTTCACATCCAAACTGAGACTCACCTCTATGTCCCTAAGGAAACAATGGCGTCCACTGCATAGCAATAACTCACTAAATAGTACAGTATTCATTCAAATGTTTGAATTCTTGAATTCTTTGGGGTTTTCTTTGTCTCTGTCGCTATAGCAGAGAGCAAAATACAAAAAAACGTGTGCGGGAAAAAAAAGTCATAGAAATTTCTTTCTGGCAAAAAGTTAAACACATGCTTTGATAACTGGAAATAAAATAAAATATGAATTATTTAGAAAATAATAGTAGTACTTAGAATGAGCGAGTAGTTAAATGTATCATGTTATACAGTAGTGGATCATTTATAAATGCTTTGTGTTCTTAATATACACTATTTGAATATATATTTTTTTACCTTTTTCCATTATATATTTGTTTTACATCTTTAGCCTCATAATTGCCTAGGTCCTATTTTGGCAAATAGGATTTAGGCAATTATGCTAGGAGGCTAACGATATTAATACTGAAATAAGCTAACGAGATGAGACAACAGCCATAAAATCATCACCACCATCTCCAGATAACTTAACTATTTAGTATATCGCCTCAATTTTGACAGTCATTGCTGCATTTTAATGTACTGTGTGGAAACAAATTCGCATGAGCACCATGTGATACAGGATTTCTTTTTAGCATTGCTGACACTATCCTAGAACATCAAAAGAATATTGACCAATAAATAAAAAGTAGGTGCACATATTGAGCTTATATACACTGTAGTGACACTTAAAGATAGAGAATTTCACAAACTACTCAGATATGCGCAAAAATCATAAAGCCTGAGTCCAGAACCAGAGGTTTATTCAAATGCTGAAGAATTGAACCTCTTTATATTTGAAACCCTGCTGTGCCATTAAAAACACCTCTGGGCAGTGTTCGCCATTCCTTAATGCTCTGATCGGCAGGCTCCTGCAAAGCATGATGCATGAACCCATTTAAATTAACAAAGAAATGGGTTCCTTCTAATCTTGCTGCACTTCACAGTGCTGCCGCCGCTTGGATGAGCAATATATCATAGCACACTCACACACACACATACACACACACACACACACACACACACACACACACACACACATGCACACACACAAATAAATGCCCTTGAGCACTGCACAGCACAAGCCTGAGTGTACACTCCGTTTAGAGTGAGAGTACCAAATAATTTGCAACCACTGTACTATGGCGCACACACACTCTCACACACATGCACACCCTCAATCTCTCTCTCTCACACACACACACACACACACTCAATCGGACTCACAGTTTGTGCAAAGTGTTGACTACACAACTAATTTATGTGTTGTGTAGGCTAAATCTGATGCAAAATCTCTGTCTGCACTTTCCCCACGTGTTTGCAATGCACACACACCTTTTTGCAGACACAAACAGAAACACACACATTCATGCATGTATTCATGTCTCCAGCTGAGAGGAACACCGCTGCAGCTTTGATGTGGCAGCAGGCAACGGCACAAAAGACAAGCAGCCTGATGAAAGTGGCTCGTCTGTGTGAATTATTCCTCCACTATGAGACAGAGCACACACTACGAGGGTAGAAGGGTACGGGTAAATATACATGTCATTGCCATGAAGGATTTATTAGGCAAAATTAGATCAGTAATTACAGGCTTGGAAATAAAGTGGGAGTTCTTTATTAGCGGAGCCACTTGCTATTCAACAAAGAGGAGAGAGGCACATTAATGAGGGTGGACAGCAGACAGATGGAACAACTACAGAGGACCTCTCCTTCAACAATTACTCTCTTCCATACACAAATATAGAGTAGAATTTTAAAAGACACGGGGTAATTCCTTATCATGTTAAATGCCCTCAAATATTAAGTAAAAAAATAGCATAAATAGGTGAAATTACACAAACATCAATGAACAATCTAATAAGCTATGGGAACACATTTTGGCCTCAATATGTAGCCGTTGCTTTGTCAAATAGTTATAGCTGGAATATTTGTAGATAAAATGAACACTGGTCCAGCCCCTTATGTTTATCTCCATATTTATTTAGTCTTTATTTGCCTTCTATGGCAACAATGCCTTTCTGCTTGTATGTGTGGGACAGAAGAACAAAATGGGAGCAGACTCCTACTGCCAACACCTCTAGCTACAATAATATTAATGATCCACTCACAAGAGCACATTTCTCATTCAGCCATTGAAGCAACTTTCAGATCCCCAGTGGATAAGTCAGAGACATGCAATATCACAGCCAAAGGAAATAAAACATGTACTTGGACCAGTTCTACAGTGTTTACTAACAGGCAATAATATCTACTAAATGTCAGTAAGTTATAATTTATCACACCTGCCATAATGTTGAAGTCACTTGTGTCTAGCACAATTAAAAAATACCTAAGCATTAAATTAACTACTCGAGGGATTGTTGCTGCCACTTTCGAATCTTGTAATCGGGTGTTCTTGAAGTGGAGTAAAAAAAAAACATGGAGATTGATAAGTGGTGGATGAACCATCATCTATCGTACCATAAATCAAATAAAATGTCTCTCAGTCCTTTAAGTGACTAAGTTCCCAACTGGAAACACTTTAAGATGCAGCACTTCTCCTGCTCATTGGCATGTACGTGTACCCTTCCCCACTGTAGTGCATTCTTCAACCTCTGCATTCAGAGCAACTTCCACATCCTTCCACAGAATGCTCATTCTCATGCCTCTTCCTCTGAAGCACTGCATAAGCTGGGACTCACCAGGGATAACCGTGTTCTCTCGCCTCAAGGGGAGACGGCAAAGGGCACCGGAAAAATAGTTTGAGTGATGCCTCCGTCGAGCTGACTAATGAACAGTTCAGCCAGGGTCAATCCATTACAACCAAAAGCATTTAATTATTAATTATGGCCAATCTATAGGCAGTTAAGGACAAGTGACACTGTGAGTTTAGAGTGCGATATGGCTCGTGAGGGTGTGTGTGTGGGGGGGTCTGGTTTAGAATCGAGAGGTGTTGTGACATTTTTGCTATTAGTGTGCATCAGCAAAGAACTGAGGCAAAAAAAGAGAGGAGGGGAAGGTGCTTTTGATGAAAATATAGGCACACATCCATGCACCCAGGCATAAAAACACTATGTGCTTTAGGAAGGGAAAATAGCTTGTTTTTAAGTATTTCAACCGATGAACTGTTTTAGTGTTTTAAGTCGACATAACAGGCAAAAACATACTTTTTTCAAGCAGTGATTTTGAGATTTTGCACTATTTTTGTTCCATAACATGTTCTTTCATACTAGTATAACAACTAATTTATCCAGATTTGGTTGTTTATATTCCACATCCTTTGTTTTAATAACCAGAAGTCCTGAAAGTAAAAGGGAAGGTTTTAATCTAAACTTGAAATCTCTGCTTGTAGCATTTTCTTAGAATGTGTTTCTCCACTTCAGCAGCACTTGTATATGGAAAACTTTCCAGTTTTATTCCCAATTATATTCAGAAGGTTTTGTTCATATATCATCCGTAGCCTGATTTATATCACATTCTATTCCTAAAGACATGACGCAAATGGATTTTTTTCTGTTGACATTATTTTCTAAATGACAAAAAGACAATGCAAATAAAATACAGAATTCCCTCCGTTAAAACCCTTAAAACTGATCGGATCATTTGCAGATGTTCTCTAGGAAAATATGAAAATAAAAACAAAGAGGAAATACTGAATGAAGAAGTTGCACATTAACATTGAGGCTGTTTGGAACTGGTACTAATGCTGGAACTGCTAATGCTGATGTTTACTCTGAAAACATAAGCTCCAGACAACCAAGGATTAAAATGCTTCATCCAGTTAAAAATAGAAACGGTCAAGATGTAAAAAAGTGTTTTGTAGTGTAAAATGTGGCTTAAAACTGTACAGAAAGTGATTTTATGACTATTAAAATGTTGATACTTTAGCCATATTCTGTCCTGATTAGATTAATTTAATTTAATGAGAGAATTTTGAATGAATCACTGATAAATCAGTAAATATTCGCTATTAGTAACGCTTGTTAGTAACATTTAGGACAAATAAAGTGCAACTATTTAAACGCCGGTTTAGTCAATATTAGACATTTAATCCAGAAAAATTACACGATGAGCTTTTATATAAATAATAAATGAAAAGAGTGAACAAATGTCGGTTTACATGTATGTATTGTGAAATAAAAATAATTGCTACCTATTAGATGGGTAAGCACTCTTCAGTTCAGTGAATTCAGTGAATCTGCATTTTATACAGAAACATACACACACGGTACAGTCAGTAGTTTTGGTTAAACATGTTTCGTCTGTTTTCTAGAACTGTGGCTGTGTCGCTGTGTGTGTGTGTGTGTATCACTCATGACAGGTCCAACCTCTGCAGTAATGTGCGCGTGCATATGTGTGTTGCCTGAGGCAGTTGCACAGGGTGAAGGGTTGAGTGAGTGGGGAGCTAAGCCGCCTGAGTGGTTTGCTTCATTAGGAAACAAAATATAAGCTTTCCGGGCCATTAGGACTGACTTTAGATGCAAAAGCACATAAGACGGCGACTCACCTCATCAACGATGCATTGCAGTAACTGGAGAGGCTGGAAGAAGAGAGACAGAGCCATGAAAAAAACATGTTAGTGCACATAGAATTTCTCGGCAATAGCGGAAATCAATAGTGTGATAAAAAAAAAAATTATCTACTTAGATTAATCAAATGCAGCGAGCTCAGACAAAGACATCCTTCAGCTCCTGAATGTTTTTATTATGCCATAATGGCACCTAACACTGTAGCAGCAGTTTAAGCATGACCTAATATTTCATTGCAAAAATGCAATTTGAGTGAATGTTGAAGTGAGAGAGTCAACCAACAGTAACAGACGAGTGTGGGGGACCTCTGTTTTCTTTTCTCCTATTCCAGCGCAATAAAACCTACCATTAAAGATCCTTGGCTTTTCTGAATCTGCAAGGCAAGACATAGAAGAAGAGAAGAGGCGATATGTAATTAGCATGTCATAATCAAGACGATGCACTTGGACACATTATGATCACTAGGAGAAAATTATTGCTTTCCTGGTGGCAATTTGTGGGTATGTGTTAACACCATTTACATAATGAAAACACACAAATGTTAATGGCCTCGCTCTCATTTGCGGAGAATGGGGGTAAAAGATCTACTAATGCTAATTTTCAGAGTAGCACTTCATTCCTGCCCTCCAGGTTATCTGGATGTGCTGGGAAGTAGAAGAACAGTATGATCAAGTCTTGTAATGAGCTCCATGTGTCTATTTCACATGTGCAACACTGACAATACAAGTCCTGAATCCAAAATGTTAAGTAAAATGTACTGAAAGTATCAAAAATAGAGGCAATCATTATGCTGACTGTGTTATAGTATATTATATCACTTATTTTACACTAAATACACGTTAGAGCACTTTATTGTTTTAGTTAATGAATGTATGTATTTTGTACTTTTCATACAAATGCACAGCAAATTTAAAAAAAAGAAAATTGTATTTAAATAAATGAAAAGTAATTAAAGCTGTTAAATAAGTGTAGTAGAAGTATAAAGTTGCGTAAGGTATAAGTACCTCAAACATATACCTTTGTACCTTTACTTAAAGTGTAACTTGAAGGGTTGTTAGAACGTCCCTTAAGTATATGAAGCCTTAGGAGTACCGCTGTTTTGGAATTTTTGGAATCAGGTCACTAATGGATTCAAAAATAGCATGTATGAGATATCAAGTTCCCATTTGTTCAAAGCAGAGAGGAGACAGAGAGCGCTGCTGTCTTCACTCCGTTCTTCTTAAGAAACGTCCTGATTCACCAGCTTTCACTTACACTTTAGGAATATTGAGCCTTAGGAGAAAGTGTTTGATTTTAAACAACAAGATCCCAGGCAGATAAACAGTGGGCTTATGTTTGTGGTTTTATATTTGTAGTTCACTGGAGAAAAAAATAAATAAAATCATGTATATTTTAACTAGCTTACTTAAATAAAAATGTATTTACTTACTTGACCAAAAGGCTCATAAATAATCCTATTTTTCAGGAAGTGCACATTAATTTGATTAGAGTGAAAAAACAATCCCCTAAAGGTTCATAATTAAAAAAAGTATAAGAAAGTATAAGAAAAGGTACATTTATTTAATAGATACACAGTCTAAAGCGATCGCAATCAGCAGAAGTGACGGGTTAAAATGTATAAGGTGAAGCAGAACAGGACCTATTTATTTGGTGTGTCTAGACAGTCCCTTTGAGATGAGGCCTTATATGTTTAATAGTGTTTGGTAAATAAATTGCTCATTTCTTCAGCTCTTTTGACAGTGCATTAGAGCACTTATTGATTCACTCAATTAAATACAGTTTTTCACACCCTATAAATACCAAGAGACTCCTAAACTGCCTCTATATCCAGTTTTGCCTGATTCAGACACATTAAAGGCAACTATGGAAAAGTAATTTGTTCAGAAATAATTACTAGGACCAAATTGCATGCTGCTCCAGGGGTTGAAATTGGATAGTGGGAGTCTAACCTATTCAAGCATAATTGAACACTTATTCTTATACTAGGTAGCTTAACCATATATCAAATGGTGAGGTTTAGTAATACCTCCCTATCTTTCTCTCTTAACACTGTCTCTTAACTCTGGGCTGATCATCTGATAGACATATCATTATCTGCATGTTTGTCCTCAGGGTAAACATTGTTTAAGAGGATATTTATACTTATAAACACTTCCCATTGAAGGATTTCTTTGAAATGTTTTATAACAGTGTTGTTTTCATTGTTGACAGGAGTTACAAATTCCTGACTCACTGCTGAGTGACTGAAGCTTCTGACCCGATATTTACTTACAACGTCTGCATCACAGGCCTTATTTTGAGCAGGTGTTTAGTATTACAGGACACCAGAAAGAGCCTGTCGCACAGGGCAAGGCTCTTCTTGCAGACAAGTGCCTTCCTGAGATTAAACTGAGATGACTGATGAATAAACTGTGTCAATTAATGAAGAGTAAAAAAAGGCAAGTGGAAATATTCTTCAGTAGAGTATCATGAACCTGTATGAGAACATTGAAACTAACTAAAATTAGACTAAAATGAAAACTGAGATCCACTGATTAAATCTTAACTAAAAAAGGAGACTACAATTTGGCTAAAATCAACTATAATTTTCAGTAAAATGCCAAAATGAACAGTGATTATGAAGGGAACAACTTCCTTTGCAGACTGTGTATGAAATGTTTGCGTGTGTGAATAAATCCTCATAGACTTCTTGTGCCTGTGAGCTTTGAAACCATGCTTTAGATACTTGAGTGGTTCTATGACACTTTTTGAACCACATAAAGCATTTGGAGTTATTTGAAAATGTCACAGTGGCAGCATGAAAATAAGAAATAAGAAGTCACAAAATCATTCTTTAGATGGCAAATTATTTCTGTCCCTATTAAAGCGCAACTCAAAAAAGGATTCAAAGATATTTCTGAACTTACTTAAGTAATAGTTTCAATTCAGGACTTATCAATCTAAAATAAAATTGTAACCAATATTTTTTTAAAGGAGGTCTTGCAAAGTAAGAAAACAGACTTTTGAGTTGAAAGATTACAGCAAATATTATTTACAACACACATACAGTACATACAGTATAAAGTCCCACAGAACCATTTTCTTTCCATTTCATTTGTGAGGGAAAAACAAAGTAACAAAGGGAGCTTTGATGGGTGCAGTGGTGTGTAATGTAAGCTCCTGACATTGTATCTCATCCAGAAATCTATTCAAATCTGAGAGAATCTGAGAAAATGAACAGAAACAACCACAGAGCAAACAAAAGACAACAAATCAATCAGAAGCAATAGTGCTGGCGGCTGTATGCGCAACACATCAGGTCTGGTGTCTTCAAAGACTTTCAGAGCGAGCCGTGCAAAAACTCCATTAACTCCTGACAAAGAATGCAAATGAATCCCGACATGTGGTGAAGTGGAATTAAAGAGACCATCTCTAATCATGACAAACATGAGGTGATGACTCTGCGTGCATACACACACACGCAAAACAATGAATGCAAGATAATGCTTCAACTAAACCACAAATGAAAGCTACTGGCAAGCACCCGAACTTTCACAGAATGGAAATGCTGCTGAAATTGGCTCTGAAATCAGGAACTGAACTGAATCAGGAAAAATTTTGAATTTCTGAATTTTATATTTAAGTAAACACAATAGGGGAACTAGTCTGGAGCTATTTGTCCAATGCTCTCTTTTTGTTTTTCATACATATCCAGACCTGGAAATGCCTTAAATCAAATTCCCTCACAGACTGCATCAGAGCCCGGCTCGATCATCATGCTCCAGTGTCTCATCTCGTCCAACTTCAGTCCTCGGTCTGAACTAAACATTGTCTGTGAAGTGTAGCAGGGGGTTTTGCACAGACAGCTGTGCCAGCGTCTGTAAGAATGACAGCTCAGGCCCGAGGACGTTGGCTGGCTGCGCCTGACGAGCTGGATCCGAGCGCTCTCGCCACACCACTCTGCAACAGCCTGCAGGTGAACTGTCTGCAGCACCATATGGAGCTGAGGGAAAATTAACACTGAGACGAGAACGACTACGAGATGGCGCCTCAACTATATCTACGGACTGAATATTAATACTGATATACTGTCCACTTTGTTCATATCAACATGGGTAGACTGAGCTACTGCTTTTCTATAAAAACACATTGAAATGACCGTGATAAAGAAGAAATAAACATAACTGGAACATCAGGCATGCTCCAGGATGTAGTTCTACACACACATACATGTACCATGGAGATTTTTGTGTTCTTATAGCAGCTGGTAGTAAAGGTCCAACGGTTATTGACCAGGTTTCAGCCGACACATTGAAGGGCTCGATGTCCCGTCCCCTCGCTGAAACACTGTGACATTTACATCTCTAACATTTTGAAGACTTTTAGAAACATTCCCTGGCTCTGCTGCACAAAGATTTTCTTTTCATCAGGGGCAAAGCATCAAGAATCTACGATCCACAACAGGAAAACACAAACAGAGGTTTCTCTCAATGTGCTATAAATAACATCAACTGGATCACGACTTCAAAAAGAGGGTTTGCACAACTGACCAGCTAATGCAATAAAATGGGAACCAGCTTTTCATAAAACCCACAGCTCACTGCAGCAGCTTTGACCAGCGGTTAGTAAATTAGTTTGCTCTTCCTCAGAAAGGATAATTGGACAACTGGAAGAAAGCGCTGAGGCCATTACACTTCAATCAATCACAATTATGATTTTATCAGACATCGGTGAGAAGTTGCACCTACTAGCCGACATGTGGAAGTAGTACTTAGTGTTAGTTTTACTTAAGTGTTACTATAATGTTCCTGTAGTCAAAACGAAGGCTTCCAAACATTCTTTTGCACATGTGCACAATGTAGTTTAAAGAACAAACTCTTCATTAGAACAAATTACATTTGTTGAGGGCAGCCAGGAGGTAACTGGAGGTAACCAGATTCATTTGCTCAACTAGGGATTAGTGGGATCAACCAATCTTAAAGGGCTAATTAAGACTTAATGAGATTGAGAAGTCACTTCTGTGGTCGGCAATTACATCTGAGCAGGATTTCAACTTAATGTAATGAGGGAGAAAAAAAACGATACAGATACAAAGACACGCCACTAAACAACAGATCTAAGTCATAGTTATAAATAAAATAAAATGATTTTTCCAGCATGTGAATTTATCTCTTTCAGGTCCTTGAGTGTTTTTTGTCAGAAATAAAGTGATAGAAGCGTAACATATGATTTCATTATTTGACAAAATTCAAAGTTTAGAATCATCAGAAAACCTCATAATAATAGTTTATTTAGAATATACTTTTTAAACTATAATTTATATATATAAATTATATATAAATACAACAAACTCACCTGTGGATAGGGGAACATGCCTAGCGCCAACTGTGTAAAAAAGAAAATAATCAATGTTACAGGATATGTACTGTGTATGTAACAATTATATCATTTATACAATTCATCTTATATTATCTATACAATTATATCATTTTATTAGAAGTTTTGACATAAAACTATGTCATTAAACTCAATTTATAACTACATTTCTGTAATGGTAAGCCTGATATTACAGTAGAGTGTTGTATTAAGACTACACAGGTGATTTTTCCCACCCACTGTATAATCCATATGTACACATGCATGCATCTACTTCTCCATTGCAGGTTTGTTAATGCCATGAAATAAAAGTGTAGACAGAAAGAAAATGATGCTGAAGTCACTGAAGCATGCAGAACTCGAGGCTCAGAGTCTTTGAGGTGAGCTTAGTGCCCACCTGCTGATAACACATCCTCATCAAACAACATCAGCTATTAGTTAATAACCCCCCATGATGACCCCCGCTGAGAACAACACGGAGGGATAAAGAGGAGGTGGACAGGATTGTGGGCCAGTTGTATGTAATATGTGATGTTTTGGTGAGGGAGTGGGGGGTTTGGCCGACAGCACTCAATCACTCAGTTGGGGGGGGGGGGGGGGGGGGGTATTTTTCATCTCGGTTAAGGCTTATTGGCAACATTACGTTATTAAAATGCACAGAGTCTTTCCTTGAACAGAAATAGAGCATCTAATAATGTAGGTTAAAGATCAATCCAAATTGAGTGGGACTGCAAGCCATTTCATTTAGCTTAATGTACACCTCCATGGGTGATGTGAAGAGTTACAGGGCCAATAAAACACCATCTTTATCACACAGAGATCATGTCAATAATTTTGACATGGCTCTTTTCCTGTGAACTCATCCATTATTGTTATAATCGTAATGATATTCAATGTTATTGACAAAAAAAGCGGAGGCGGTATAACAAATCATTTGTTATACTGCGGGTGAAGAAAACAGATGAAGAATCAATAATGTCAATGGAGGACAAGAGACAAGGCAGGTGTGATACTGAAATTAAAATGTTATTTGAAAACAACCAAGCAAGAGTCCGGGAGAGATGGATGATGAAGATTTTACGCACATAGACAAACAAATACACATGCATCTTAAGCAGCTTAGTAAACCAGCCTGAAGATATAATGAAATCTGCTAAATTAAAATCATGAGAAGTTTGGAAAGTATCTAACGTCTCTATCATGACACCTTGCAGGTGTAACAAAATGTGCAAAGTACAAAAAGTCGAACACTAGACCTAGTATCTAAGCTATGAAACTATCCCAGAATGCACTCAGGGTATAGTATAAAGACATTTTTTGCTGATTGTTCAGCTACTTATAGTGAAATAAGGGAACCATGTGGGGTAAATATAGTTGAATACATGAATAATATGACCAGGAATGTGATCTAAAAGGATTAAAAGACAATAAAAAAAAGCAAACAACAAATATCATACCTCCATGAAAGAGATTCCCACACTCCAGACGTCTGCATGGATACCATACTGTTCACCTGATATCCTTTCAGGCTGTGAAACAAAAAACACAAAAAGTTACAAACCATGAGCCAGATTTTATCTTCACTAGAAAAACTTCTGTGAAGTCTCTGGGGTCACTCACCGCCATGTATGCATTAGTTCCCACATACGTTTTGGCAATGGAATTCACCAACTGCAAATATAACAGTAGGTTAGCAACTTATTACCATGATGCTTTTCAATATACATGTACTATTCAACTGACAGTAATATATAATGTCATCATCTTACAATAGAGTAGAAAAATATCAGCTTGACCTAACTTACATTATATAAATCCATTGATATATCAGGTAGACCTGGACCAATTTTCACTAAATATTGTGATATCCGTATTTTCCAGAATATCCTAATTTACTTTTTTAAATATAGTTTTTGCAGATAGTCTACCCTGCTGTGAGTCCCAGCTTCATTTCACTGCTTTACTTCCTCTACAATGGACACTGCTGTGTTATAATATAGAACATTCTGGAGAAGCAGTGTTCAGGTTTTATGCTCCACATATCTGGAACAAACTCCTAGAAAAATGCAGGTCGACTGCAACTCTCAGTTCTTTTCAATCAAGGCTGCAGAGAAAATAAATGAATAAGTAAAATAAAATAAAATTTTGGGGGCAAGCCTTTTATCGGGCTGATATTTTAGGCTGATCTCAGCCCTCGCAAAAGAAAACAGGAGTGAGACAAGGAGACATTATTCTGTGTGTGTGTGTGTGTGTGTGTGTGTGTGTATACAATGGCACATGCCATCAATGACAGGACTGTGATAATGAGTCTCTATTCCCTTATGGCTGTTTTTTTTGGACTATGCCCTACAGATAGTGAATGAGAGAATGAGAGAAAGAGAGAGAGAGATTGGTTGTGTGTGGAAGTTAAAAATGAATAACAACCATACCATAAAAGGAGTGTGTGTGTGTGTGTGTGTGTGTGTGTGTGTGTGTGTGTGTGTGTGTGTGTGTGTGTGTGTGTGCGTGTGTGTGTGTGTGTGTTGAAGAGGGAGACCTCAGGGTTGATGTTTTGGGGGATGTTGAAGGTCTGTCCCTGATGATTACATTACAAAACACACAATCTGCCACACTCACCCAAGACACACACACACACACACACACACACACACAATGACAAGGCTATTGTCCGCCACCCACGCTCCCCCCACATCTTGTGAATACATAGCAATAAGGCTTTGCTGATGTGTGTGGATCATAATTATAACAAGAGACTTTTTTGGAAGCTGCAGAACAATGAGGATGGGGGAGGGGGTTAATGTGGGAGGAAGACCCATGGGACGGAGCTGATGTTTAGAGTTGAAAATGAATCCAGTGATTGACAGGTTGACCATTTGCACACACATCTTTATATACACAGAAAACAGAACTATGTTGATACAGCTTTAGAAATCACACACACACACACACACGCACACATCTCATCAGTGTACCTGTGTGCTGACACCAAAGTCACAGAGCTTGACTTGTCCTCGGGTGTTCACCAGCATATTGGACGGCTTGACATCTGCGGAGACAAACTGCTTGATAGAACTGCAACATCAGCACTCTGCAGCTTGACATCAACTCACTCTGCTCTTTCCTTTTTTAATATCACACTACCTTACTCACCTCTGTGAAGTATCTTCAGGCTCCACAGATATGTCAGGCCTTTGACTACCTACACAGATGGCATAAAAATATAGTATTTTCAAAATCATTCAACTTTTAACCAGAACAATTGGCTGCGAGAAGAAAGTGGTAACGCATGATGAGAGGACACTTTATCACATTGTGTTCACTGGAAGGGCACCCGAGAGGGCGTTTTATCACATTGTCTTGCACATTAGACCACGTGAGAGGACGTTATCGTGTTTTATCTCGGGTGCTCTGATTTTGTGGAGAGAAATTGGCACATTTCAGCTCAGTGAGCGTCTCTCCTCTGTTTTGCTGCAAACAGAGAATCTAAACTACTATAATGCAATACTTGCCATTATTTATCCTGTTATCAATCAACTTGAACAGAGGTGTGGACAGTGGGTAACGAGAGGCAGCGATGCACTTCCCCCTCTAGTCTGCCGGACGTCAGTTGAGTGGACAGTGTTTTGCGTTCGCACTGCAAAAATAATAAGTGGCTGCAAGGGGCCCAGACCACCTCCTAATGTGGTTTTAGTGATCAGCTCTTAATATGTCTTCAATGAGTCTTGGTTGCATACACAGCTGATTATTAGAGCTGTGCACTTGTGATTGGATCACTCCGGACAGATGTTAATACCAGTTGTGCACAGGGCCATTAAAAAGTCCACTGAGGATGTTTGGGCAACTGGTGAGAGAGAGAAGCACAAGGTTTTTCCCCAGCGTGCAGCCTCCACAGGGGGCTGCAGCAGCAATAGCTTCTCCGTCTAGATTGATTCTCCCAGTGCATCGAAGCCTTTGCAAAATGAGCTGAAGTGATAACTTTAACTCCACAAAACTGCAAAAAATACTTTAAAAAATCATCATATTCTTGCGTGACCTTTTCATTTCAATGGGGTGCAAGAGCTGACTCTGTTTTGGGGTCTTTACATCAATCTTAAACTGTTTAGTTACACCAGAACAGATCTGGTTTGTATGAATGTGTTTATAGAGCCGAGGCATAGTAAAAAGCATAGAGAGGGAGGAGATGGGATATTGTTTAAATATGAGGATAGCCACTCATTTTCAGATATTATTCACTGGAAGTGGACAGAGGTGGGCCTGGTTGTACACAATACAAAAGACAGCAAAGTAAGTGAAGATGTATTTATATAGTGCAGCACTGTGGAGTATACTGGCAGCATAATCCACAACAACTTCAGAGACAAATTTAGAAAGCCCAAAAGCTCTGGACTCCTGCTGTCTCCAAAGGTTGTGAAATGGGCAACTTCACTCACACCCTCCTGGGTGCTTTTCCTTCTGTGATAATTAACAACGGTGACAGTGGAAAGAAGGGAAAGCTGTGAATTAGAATTAACACTGACTAAATAGCTGTCGTTTGATTACGGACAAAGTTAAAGGGGGAGAGACAGAACAGTGGAAGGGAGACAGGAGAAGGGTAATGAGTGTGGAAAG
This sequence comes from Lepturacanthus savala, assembly GCA_030544235.1. Classification (NCBI taxonomy): domain Eukaryota; kingdom Metazoa; phylum Chordata; class Actinopteri; order Scombriformes; family Trichiuridae; genus Lepturacanthus; species Lepturacanthus savala. Next base: position 4,645,610 of record CM060462.1, on the reverse strand, counting down.
GAGACATGCAATTATCAACATCAAACCCGTTTCCATAAAAATTCTAGTTTTAATTGGGACTAGATAAGGATAGATGGGAGGATGTGGGTAAAACAGCACTGACTTTGTCCACCACTTTATCAAATAGAGGCTAATTGAAATATTAACACCTGTTTTTTTTCAATTTCTATAAAGAGACCATTTTTTCCTTCCCTCAGATATTTTTTATCTGTATTTGACATATGAATAACAGGTCACGTTAAAAGTTGTGACGACCAGGCACACATGGACAACAGACAGTGGTGTTTTCAATAGATTATACACTTAAATCATTTGTTTAAGAAAATCATAAACACATTTTGACCAAGATTCACTCTGTAATCACAAATTTTGCGTGTTTCATTACAACTTACTGCCACTGCAATCCTACCCAGCACATGCTCTGGTATCCTTTTGTACACATCCAGAGAACCACCTGCAGGAGACAAAACGGCCTTTCATTCAGACATTTACAGAGCAAGTGACTGTATGAACTATTAATGTTTCTTAAAAGCATTTTTAACACACAGACAGAGAAATATTCATGTTGACCACAAAGGTTGGAACACTTCATATAAAAAAGTGTGATATTTTTCACAATATTAATTCTTTTTGCTGTTTTTCTTAAGCAGTTTGCACAGTGTACCCGAGTGAGTCTGGGCTTAATTTTACTGCTTTGCTTACTCTAAACAGGGATGATTTTTTTTTTACTTTCAATTGCAAAGTACTAATAAACTTCAGAACAAACAGTTCTGGTATCTGACTTTAACTTTACAATATCTTATATAAGTCCAACCTTCCTCTAATGATAATTAATCTGCCGTCATCACCCAAAACTGTGTGTTTTATTACACCCGGTCATGGTTGACAGGGCAAATCATTCCAAATAGTGTTGAATTTAACTTGTCATATGCTGAAAGATAGTCATGCACAGAGGGAAACACTAGCAGCATCATAAAACACTTGCAAATCAATCTGAAGCTTGATTTATGCTGCTTTAGCAAACTGGCTAACGTTAGCCCCTCCCTGTCACTAAGGGTGTGCCCCAGAGCTCTGTATTTGGTGCAACATTATTCTCTTTTTATATAAATTACCATCCCTATTTTACAATGTACCCTGGTGTATGATAATATTAGGCTTTACAGAGAAGCAGGGTTCAATTTATTTGCTTCATATATCTAGAACTGCAGGTCTGCTACAACTTTCAGTTCCTTTAAATCAGGGCTGTAGAGAAGTTAATTGACACAACAGTACAACAACAAAATTACACTAATTTGTCAAAAATTCAAGTACACATACAAATTTCTGATCAGGGAAAACTTCCATGAAGAAAAAAGTGCTCAGGCGGGCAGACTTTGCTGACAAGCTAGCAAACGTGTGAAACAGGGGAATCGCTGCATTAACACACACACTTACAAACACAGACAGCCCCCCATCTCACACCAATCTACACACAGGCGCAAACACATCTACAAATGCACTTCAGTCGAGATTTATCATGCCCTTGTAGCTTTTAGCACACAGTCATGCTAAGCAGCTCACAGCAATAAGACATTCCTCTGATCTGCAGAAGTGTAAATGGATACACAGTAAAGAGATAGAGGACAGTTCCCCTAAGTCCCCTCTAAACAGATGTGGCTGGCAAAGAAACAAGACCAGGTCCAAACCCAGTATCTCTGGACGGTGTATGAAATGCTAGAAAGCTTTTTATTATTTGTTTACCGCCTACCATCAGACATGAACATCACAGCACTTAATAAATGTTCCTTTTTATGTAAGATTAATTTATTTATTGGTACGGCAATTATCAAACAGTAATTTTAACTAAAGCTGCTGTAGATATAAGAAAAACATGAAAAATAATTAGAAAACATTGTAGGAGATTTGTGGTGTAGACTATATGGTGCCGTTGTAAGAAGGGTTGAGTTAAGATTTAGGCTATTTTGTTTATATAAGTTATCTATTATTTCACTTATAAACTTGGGTGTGAGACATTTTTATCCTCATGTTGCACCGCCATGTTCTACGGCTTTAGAGACTGCCTATAATGTGTAGGTTCTCCTACACGCTGGGGTAATCAGGTGGTCGCAATCTGCAACCCCATCACTAGATTACACCAAAAAATAACCACTGTACCTAATAAAGTGACGTCATGACAGTTTAATCTTTGCCATTGTTGCTGGAAAATGTATTCAATGAACTTAGATATGCAGGATGGATGTAGTAACGTCATCATATATTCAGTCAGTCAGTGATAGACGAATATATATAATTATAGATCCACTTGGTTAAGCTGCAGAGGAACTCACCATCCATAAATTCTGTGCATATGGATATCCTGTTCTCTACAAAAAAGGCACTGAAGAAAGTGATGATGTAGGGTGAGTCACACTGCAATCAAGAGAAAAGACATGATTAAAGAGCATATCAAGGTGCTGAGTTGATAGTAACTAAGTAGAAGTAACTGCTAGCTGAGCATAATAGTGGCATTAAACCACAATATATTGAGCTCACTGCAGATTGTTCATATTTCCAACCACAATATTTTTTTTCATATTCAACAATGTTAATAATGCATCATCATCAGAGGGTTTCTGGTGGGTACATTTTCTAGGCTTCAAAATAAATTCTAGTTTTGTGCATGGAAAAAAACTCACATGCCAGTTCCGTGTGTGCTGCATGTGTCACTGATCCCTGACTTATATTGTAAGACCAGAGGCGATACATTGGCACTGCATTACTTAGACTCATTGTTAATTAACACTGCACATGTGATAGGAAGCTCAGTGAGGAAAAGAAAAAAAAAACGGGACACGAACTGAGTCAAAACTGACCTTGTAGAGAATTTCTAACTCAGACATGATCTGCTTCTGTAGTTCTACCGTGATATCAAGGGGGATGACCTGGAATGAAACACAGGATTAAAAGATGCAACATCACAGCACAGATACAATTACAACTCTCACAGGTCCCGTCATAGTCAGCTGACAAAAATAATAAATCAGACATCAATCATCACCTTTGTAATGATACCCCTTAAATATGTGTACTAATCAGCAGCACTATGAGGGAGTGTTGGGTTTATTCAGGGGTGTAAATAGCATTTTACAAATGAATCTAAGTGTATGGATTTCATTTCATCCAAGGCACATTGCAGTAAGTGATTTGGAACTCTAGCCTTTGGTTAGAATATAAACTTGTACCCTCTTAAAACTCCATAATAAATGGTTGCCTGTCCTTGGCGTACGCTCAAGATCAAGTGTGTTTTAGATGTTCATGAACCTGGGCCACAGAATTCTCTCCTTTAGAGTGCTCCTAACACATTTGTGCAGGTCAACCTAGAAGTTAACATTGTCCCGATTCCCTTTTCAAAAGGGTCCATTGGGATTTTTTCATTTGATTTTGGATTATAGCAGAAAATAAGCTCTATAAATGGCAAATGTACTGCAATTGTATAGCACTGTTCCTGTCTTGATTGATAGTGCTTTGCACTGTAAATTCACCCATTCACACACTTTCATACTTTAATGACAGTGACTAACATACCAGATGCTGACTAGGCCTGGGAAGTTGTTTGTTATATATATATATAGTTTAATTCTGCAAATAATTTGACTCATTGTACAGCTTTGATAGCTGGCTGAGGTATTTATTGACATATTTTATGTTGCATAACAAAATGTAAAAATCCCTTAAGCTTGTTTTAACCACAGATCTTATTTCAGGTATTTAAAATGGTATTTAAATGTTGACTTCCAAGGGAAGTGGAAGTGCTAAAATGCTAAATTATTTCCAGGTTTAAGGACGTATTCCTGCAGCATTCTATTTCCTATATCTTCCAAATTATTGCAATATTTTACCAAAGTGTCAGATATTCACTTCAAATTCTTTCAAAAGTCTGTTATTGTGTCTAAAGCTAAGTTATAATTCAAATGTTCAGCTGCTGATGCAGCAGTGTGTGATATTTATTTGCAAAATGTTATATCCATCAATATACCAACAGTCAACAGCACCATGGCCAACGGTCATGTCTAAAGAAAGGAACAAAGCAGGTCTCACCTTCACAGCTAAAACCCGCTTGCCAAGAATATGGTATGCTCTAGAAAGACAAAATAAGACAGGGTTAAACAAAACTATACAAAGAAGATGTTTTGTTTGCTTCCATGTTAGTATCTCTGATCACTGTGTGCATTTTCACCAGTATTATACAAACAAATGTGAAATAAAACACAAAGCCAGACACATACTGTGTTGTTCGTATGTGTGAATATAAATATATATATCTTTTTGTTTATGGATTTAATCTCAAGCTTTATACGTATTGTTTTTGGCATTTTGGAGGTCTAATGCATATGGTATAATATGTACGATATAAATAAATTTGACTTAATGCACTAATTCTTTTTGACTTTATTGTGTTTATCTGTTTTTAGTTATTTTATTATGTGTGTGTGTGTTTGCATGGGATGAAAATATGCATTTCTCTTAAAGGTCAGAGGTCACAGCCCAGAACCAGATCCAGTCAGCCCTACTGCTACTTGTTCCAGACAGAGTTTTGAGTTGCAGGTAAAGCAGCAGCCACAGACCGTTCTCGTAATGATTTAATTATCAAACTCCTTAATGCCAAACGTCGGCTTTAGTTACAGCCCTTGAAGGTTAGTTTACAGCACCGGTGACAATAGCTCAGGACCTCTCAACATACAATCCTCAAGGACGAATTCTGTCCAACAGCTGTCAAGTGATGGGATGAGGTGGGGGCCGTGTACGTCACATGGTTTGCTTGCAAGCCGGTTTAGTACATGTGATACCTGGCTACTCATTGGGTTCTTCCAGAGAAAATGGGTATGGTGCAAGGTGTGATTAATGTGAAGAAGATGAAGAAGAAAAACAAGAACAAGATATAGATTAAAATAATTTCCCCAAAAGCTTTATAAATAAGTGAGCCTGAGCCTCTGAAATTTGCAATGTGTGCTTTGCCTGCAAATGTGTGGTTTTCTTGAAAATAAGAGGGACTAAATAGGGGATTCAAAGAGTTTCTGCAGGTAAATTGTAATTTTTTTTTATAAAACAAAAATGTCTGGAATCTAATTATCTCCATAAACATATAAATATTGTCTGACCTCAAATGGTTATAGTCATGACGTCTCTCCAGACACTTTTTAATTGAAAACATTTCCACTTTTGTGTGTTTTTGTGTGAAGGTGAGGGGCACATCACAGAAACATGTGTGTAGAGGGTTAATTTATCAATTTCAATGATTGAATTTTAACAGTTTTGTTGGGAATGAAGCTCATTAACATACCAAAGGAAAAAAATATCCTGAATATATAAAACCACCAAAATAGTTTTTCCTTTGGACGTCACAAGGACTAAATGAGTCCTTAACATGCTGAAAAGACTTTTTTTTTCTTTAAACAGAATGAAAGGATGCATTTTTCAATTTCTTTTTCAATTCAACATTTATTAGAAAAAAGTGGCTCCAACAAAGCATTTCTCTGCAGCATGATCACAGACGAAATGCCACTGAATACAAAACCATGAGAGGACTCAATGAGACCTTACAGTCTGTAAGGGTTAAGAAGTTCAATATTTACTTTTTTCTATTACTATTTAATGTTAGATGGTTCACAGTTGTAGAAATAGAAATGTTGACTGCTCGCCTGTATCATGTTTGACTTAAATATGTTTCAAGCCACATGACAGCCAGCCAATGTTAAAAGATGAACAAAATACAAATATTGAATAGTCAAAGATACAGGAATATATTTTAGATATCAATGTAGAAATACTAACAGGAACTTTTACACATACGGCCTTGTTCCCATTTTGATGCATCAGTCTCCCTTCAAGCTGCAATCAATATCAGTTAAGCATGACTGCTGCCTCTTAATTAAAATGAAGATGTTAATTGAAGCACGATCACAGGGGTAGACATGTTAAATACTGACTGGGCAGGTTGTTTAAGCCGTCCTGAAAAAATATTGAACCAACCAACTTGTAGTTTTCAAACACCCAACATCAGTTCGGTTTGCAGCTCAAGCTATATGCATGATATGGGACCTTTAACTTTTTGTGTAAAAGGCAAAAACTTCCTCAATGAAGTTTGCAATTTCCTTCACACTGTTTTAAAGACATGGGTCACCATACTCTTCAACTGAGCAAATAGGTCACCATGATTTATAGGTAATTTATTAAAACATTACCTAGTAATAATGAAATGATGGACATATTGTATGTCTATGTTATGTGTTGTGTTATATCTACGTTAAGTGTGATAAGGGCAGACTTTAGAAATACAGATGTGGTGTGACTACTGTTTTTTTAAGCTTTATTCACAGACTGTCCTTGACCACCTCAGGGCCGAGCGTCCCTGTATGAGTTATAGTGACAGGCTTGTGACAGCGTCAGAGATGGGGACAAGGTTACATAGCCACCCCCCCGCCACTTCCCCCTGATCTGACCCCAGTAAACGTGCCCCATTGCCTGGATCTTATTTACACTCCAGCTCACTCTGTAATAAAAGCTCCATCATGCAGTATTCATAGCCTCTCTCTATGTCTCTGAAGTTGGGGCTGTAGGTTAGAGATACTGGCCTCCTGGATCAGGGCTAACGTGCTACTTTTACACTGCCACGTGGATGACGGGTAGCTTTTGTCTTCTGATGTAACGGCAAGCTAATCTCAGAGAGTACAGTATAAAAACATTCATCATGAGAATTCAGGAGAGTTGGGGGAAGAAATCAGTAGGACATGCTAAAGAGTTTACATGTTTTGGCACTTTAATGTCTGCAAACCTTTGAAGGGAAACTTTAAAGAAATGTTCAGAAAATTGCAAAGACGGATCTCTACAGGTTATATTTGCAGGAAACTTGGCATTTCAAGGAAAGTCCAGTTTTACACATCTGTTTATCTGCAACAATTATTGTATTGGTGCTTGACTCTGCCTTAAGGACATTTACATCAGACACTGCAGGGATGGGTAGAGAGAATAATTAGGAATCCCAACCACCCTGGTCACAGCCTTTATTTTTTCCTGCTGCAGTCAGGAAGAAGGTACCTGACACAGTAGGCCAGCACTCAGAGGCTCAGAAAGAGTTTCCTCAAGCCACTAGAATCCTGAATGTGGCCTGTAAATTGCCCAGTAATCACACTGTGATCACATGTGACATATAAAGGTGATTGTGTATAAATGATGAATCATAATCGTCATCAGGTAAAAGTAATCTGTCCAAAACTTATGGCTAAGTACCTGCAAAACTATTTCCATCATAGGTTGGAAATTTTTACAAAACCATTTTATAGTTTGGGCAGCAGGATTCAGCATTCCTGACCTTCATTGTACAGAAATGTTGTGGAAGGAAACCCACCAACATCCCTGAGCTGAGAATCCTGAGAATCCTCTGTATGTTACAGTTTACAGATGAAACCAAATGTAGGCAGGCAGGTAAAAAGCCTTAGAGAAACTGTTATAAAGGTGTGAACTAAATCCTGTTAACGGTTCCAGACACAATTTTAAAGTATTTCAACACAAAATAGTAGGTAACTACCAATTAGCCAAAGAGGTTTGGTCCTTCAACATGAAGTCTAATCAATGTGGTTATAAAACGAAATCAATGGAGAAAATGGGCTGAGAGACTAAAGGAAAAGCCAAGGGTGTCTAAGTAGATGTCACCCAGTCACAGCCACGCAAATGCGCTGGTTTTAATCGCACCTCTCGATCCATGAGTCACAATAAATACCCTGGGTGTCCTTGTTATTGTATTTATAAGCCGTAGAGTCAGTTGGATTGTTGGACAAGATGGACCTCTGAGAGAGTGTGTAATAAAAAACAAAGGCCGACATTGATGGATGGTCAGGTCACTGTGAGGTTATGGAAAGCTGAGGTGTTGGTAACATCCAATTGAGTATAAATGGCTTTGGGTCATAAATGGGCTAAGAGGTTAAAAGGTGGGGGGACTTTGGTAGTGCTTTTCACACGTGATGAGCCTAATATAAGCTGGACCAAAGGGTAGAGGCTGCAGAGAATTGAGAATTGGTTTCTAAGCAAACAGGAAACCTGTCCAGGTCCATAGCAGCATGCATCCTGCAAAATCAGGGTTGCATCACAGCAAAGTGTTTGTTAGATCTGTGCATTATAGCAAAAATACTAATTCTATAGCTTTAAAAACACAATAATATAAAAACAGTTCAAAACCAATATGCATGTTTCCCCATGATATTAAAAATATTATGTTGTCTGGCAACAGAATGATCATCTAAATTATCAAGGATATACTGTAAACACTGCCTTCCAGAATGAAATATACATGAAAGATTAATGTTAATTACTAAAAACAAATTAAAGGCATACACCGGCAGTGTCTGACAATAAATCAACCACTGTCTTCTTTATTTGCCTGTAAACTTTCCAGAAAAGCTGAATATTCACTCCATGAATTGGCACATTGGAGCTATTGCACCATGAATAATAATTTGTTCTCAGTGTGCGCTACAGGCATCAACAGATACAGCACTTTGTGCTGGGTAGCAAAGCAGCATCTCAGCAGCAGTATCAGTCCTATGTATCATCTGTTTGCATTTCCTTCACAGTCTATAATACTGGACATAGACACAGTGTCAGCACCAGTTGGTTTGTGGACTCTTGTTACCATCTTGGCTTATTGGAGCCAGGTGTATTTGGATGAGTGTTGAGCTGGGCAGGACATAGTAGTGTAGATACAGCAAGACAAAATATCTCTCATTGTGGGATATAAAGCTGCTGCACACTGTTAGGCTCTCAATAATACATGTATTATTGATTATGGACAAGGCCTTGTCAGAAGGAATAATACAATTATTTACTACGAGCTTAACAGTGTGCAGACTTCGCCACATTCAAAGATCCCACCAATTTCAGGAGTACAATTGTATCGCAACAAATGGAGGTGATGGCCAGGGCAACAGAAATAAAAGCTGCAATAAAGCACTTTCCTTTAGGCAAGAATGAGTTTGCTTTTTGGTGTCTTAATGATATTGTGAATTAAAAAATAGGTAGCTGCATGAAGTAATAAAAAAGCGCATTTAGTGAAAGAATCCTGGTCAATCATAGCTGAACACACTCACCAAAATACATATTGACAACAGTCTTGCAATGACAAAAAAAAATATCCCTTCTGTTTCTAAAAAGATAACGTTACCATAGAGATGTAGCCTGTTGTTTTCGTATTATTTCCAATGAAAGGACTTTTAAAACTAGGACTTGCTAAGTCGTGAAGACATTCTAATAATTTGGAGACAGTTTGTACACTTCATGGCCAGCAGTTGTTGAGATAGGCAGTAAATTATAGTAATTCTTCCAACCCAGACCCTTTTAGATAAAACTCCATGATAAAACTCCTGTGAACACAGACTGGATAATTGATTTGATGTAATAATCAATGTTTTTTTTGTAAATTGCACAAGCCACTTATATTGACACAACTGACAGTTCTGCACTGAATACACAGCAACCAGACAGACCCCTGAGTAAAGGTTCCTCTAAATTCATTCTAAATCAGCTCATTGTGCCTTCAGTCATTATGGTCCCGCTCTATAGATTTCTTTTTACAGCACAAGCTCAAATCTGCTGCAAGAGTATTTTCTTTTCATCTATTCTGTCCTGGTGGTGTGTGGAGGCTGCTTGGCATCCTTATCATCCCATTCCTCCTATATATTATGAATCCATAACCATTTTGTTGTCCTTTACAATGCTTTATTCTGTAATTCACCTGTGTATTACTGTGCACACTGTAAACCTTTATAAATAAAACTGATATGACTTGAGCTTTAAAACATTAAGAGCATCCTAAAACATATATTTTGTAACAAGCTTTTAATCAGTTAAAAGTGTGTGGTTAACAGATAAAAGCCTCATTATGGTAGAGATATTAATGATTTTTCCATTTTAATAATAATAATAGTTATAATACATTCTTATGGTAATTATATTTTTAATCTTCTAATTGTATATGTCTTAAATGTTATATAAAATATCTTTGCTTTATATATTTTCATGTTTTTTATGTATGTTTGGCAGTCTATGTACAGTATGTAATATAAAAGGTCCTTTATAAAAAAATATTGTACTTATCGCATTATTTATTTTTTACTTTATTGTGTTTGTCTCCGTTTAATCTTTGACTGTTGTGTCTCAACTGTCAAATACGTTATTCTTCTTTGGAATTTACAGAGTGGGTGCTATGGATGTTAGAATAAAAAACTTGAACTAGTGAATAGCTTGGAACTGTTACGAGTGAACTGTGCAGAACTCTACAAAGTCAGCAGGACGACATTCTATCAACTCGAACTAGCTGAATAATACTCAGCAATAAAACATCAAAAGCAACACAAAGGGAAGAGCAGCATTAAATATTTGGAATTTTTTTTCCTCATTGTGACAAAATAATTCAAATGAAAGTAACAAGGTAGTAATTAACAGACATTGATGAGATTTCTAGGAGTTGGTGTTAAGGTCACGGACACAATTAAACACCTATTTAGTTACAAATTCACAATTTTCTGTAGCTCTTATAACCAGCCTAGATTTGTAAAGGCAAGAAAGCCTTTTCTGTTCAATATACAAAGCGCTTCTAATAGATAAAATCCACTTATTTTTTTCATGGCTACTCCTGATTATCAGAATTGTACTCTTTTGGACATGAGTGAATGGAAAACATGCAGCACATTATCAGTTAGGTCCATGGACAGTGTCATGTGTCTCAACCTATAATAGTTTGTGATTTTTATTAGTTTTTATTTGTATTTTGTTTTGTCCATTTTCAATTTCAGTTTAGCTTTAATTAGATATTAAAGTGGATTTGCTAGTTTATTAGTTTTTTTTTTTTAAATGATAAGTTTCAACTTGTTTTTTTGTTCTTTTTTTTCTGAAATATGAAGTATTTGTCAGGAGCGGGAGTCGAATATGTCTTATTGTGAGACTACTCCTAGACTGAAGTAGAAAGTACAGTATTTTCTATAAAATGTCGTGGAGTGGAAGTACGAAACAAGGAAGGAAATAATAAATACTTTAATAATAAATAATGTACTTTCCATCACTGCTCATGGCTGATACTATAGAGAAAGTTTGAGCAAACCTGCAGAGTAAAACACAGAAAACTGTCTGATTAATTGTGGGCAACAGCTTTAGGAGCTTTTCTCTCATCCTCCTGCTAAGCTTTCTAAAATGTACAGATACAATAAATGTAATAGTTGTTTAATTTACACATGTATACTAACACTGCCCCAAATTATTCATTATTATTTCATCATTTCCCACATCAGCCATCTTCGGAAGATCAGGGGAAGTGCAACAGAAGAACAAATCAATCAAGCTTATGTAATTGCCTTTACCTCCATAATTGATATATGAGTGCCTTGCTACCACTTCCCCCACAGCCATGCTTTAAGGAGATATGTGGGCATAGTTATAGATGCTTTTTACATCCTCCTGAGTGTGAACTTGGGACTCTCAATAATACTGTAACAGCCTTGGCAATTTTAACAACTCAGGGCCCTATTTAAAACGGTCCAAGTGTCAAAATGCAGCTGTATTAGCTAGATTCCCAACAGCGTATGAGTATATTTCATGTAGGTAACGATGACAAATCCATCAAAAGTTGCACCAGAGGTAGTGTTCCAGGTGTGGTCAGGTGCAGGGCTGATTAACACCATGCACTAAGACTGAGAGGTGGTGGGAAATGCGGTACACAGTGCTGTGCTATGTAGAGCAGAGCAATCAGTAAGATGCACTTTACAGATGGCTGACAGGCAGGTGCACAATGTGCTGTTCACTCTGCTCCTGAGCAGAAACATGGCCATGAAACTAATAACAATGTGGTCGTGTAATGTCTATGAAACAAGAAAAGTATTTGAGTTTTAGTGATGAATTTTTCTGATGCTTTACCTGTGCAAAAAAAAACCCAAAAATACAAATTGCTATTGACAAAGCAGTCACAAATGGTGAAACAATGGCATTGCCATCGACGGGAGCGTCAGACCACTGTGTAAAGCCTTTTCCCAGCAAAGATTCTCAATGGGATTAAAGTCTGGACTCTGGTGGCCAATCCATGAGTGAAAATGATGTCTCAGGCCCTCTCAATGACTCTATCACAATTTGAGGCTGATGAATCCTGGCATTGTCATCTTGGAATGTGCTAGCGCCATCAGGGGAGAAAAAAAATCCATTGAAGGAATAACCTGGTCATTGAGTTTATTCAGCACTCTGGTGCTGTATCAGAGTAAGAAGAACTGGTGGGAACAGTGTTTAATAATGCGTTGGACAGTTTTTAACACAATTTTAGTAGTTTGTGCAATCTTCCTGTGCTTGATGCCAAAGATTTGACCCTTTTCACACAGAATAACATCTTTTCCATGACCATGGGATGTGTCTTTCGACAGGGTTGATTAAGAAATAAGAAGCTACTTATTGCATCAGTTGGGGTTAAACAACTTGGTTGCCAGTTGAAAGACAATCGTCCATGTAGTAATTATCCAACAGGAGGCTCTTCTCTATTTGCTTATTTAAAGCTAGGTGGTGGCTTTTTTTGGCTAGGCAGTGTAATTTCAAGTCAGAAAAAAAGGAAAATAAAACTTGTGATGCTGAGCTGATCTCCTAACCCTAACCCTTTTAGCTGCCTGGTTGCAAGTGACAGCACATGACGCGTGTCTCTCCAACTTGCCAAATAGCAACACGCCAGCTGGAAGCGTAATGTGGCTTTTAAAGGGGAGAGGAGGTGATGCCCTGATTGGCTGAGTTCATGTTACGCCCAAAACATCTCAATGAATAATTCAGGAACCAAAGACAACCCCCCTTGTGCCGTGTGCCCTCTGTTTATGCCTTGTGTTGTCCTCCAATGACCACTGAGGTGGACACACCTCCAAAGTTACCTTGCTTTAAATCATGCGTTTAAACCAGTGGTTCCCAAACTGGGGGGCACGGTGCTATTGCAGGGGGTGCTTCTTTTATTTTAAGATTTTGCCTTTATCACATATGTGCAGTGATATAGAGAGGGAGAGGTAATAGGGGGAAGAGAGAAGGAGAATAACATGCAGTAATTGGTCCGGCCGGTGGGTGGGGTACGGTGGCCGGGAACCCTCAATGCTGCATATTATAGCCATTATAGCGGCACCTACTGGAGAAACAATTATTTGCCCCCTAATTATTTCTGCTTGAAGAATCTGTTATGTACAAAGGCCAAAAAAAAGTTTGGGAACCACTGATTTAAGCCATTTAAATAAGGCCCTCTGTATTTTATCTTTAATTCATTTATATTGTTTTTTATATTTGTTTCAATTTGTTTTATTATTATAGTTTATTATGATTCATGTCCTCATTTCTAATTTTATACAACATACGGTTTTCATTCTTATTCTATTTTATTTGACTATTTCCTATAGGAAGGGTGTTCTGGGTTGGGGAGAGAGTTTTATATTTGTTTAATATAATGTTGTATTTTTATTGTATTGATGAAAATAAATTAATAAAGTGGGGAAGGGACAAAAGGATCTTCATGTTCAAGCTGCATGTTTTAATCTTAATTAAAAGCTATGCACGATTTATCTGGAAAAAATGGGTTAGTTGCCAATTAAATGGGCATTAAATAGAAGAATCTACTACTCAAAAATAATAAACACCAAGTTGGATTTTTAAATGTCTATTTTTTATCCTCTCCTCCCAACCATAACTATTTCAGCACCAAAGCATATGGATTTTCTGCTGGGCTAAATTGACTGAAAAGTTGTTGGGCTTGCAATATTGGCCTTCCCCAGTGCAGTGTAACCATTTGTAGTGCCAAACTGATCAGCCATCTCTTTCTCCTACAACTATGAGAGATTGGCTCTTAATGAAACTATCTCAAAACCATAAAGGAGTAAAAGCTGGTTGGAAAGGGGAAAAAAAAGAGAAAATAGAAAGATTGTCTTGTGGATTTGCTAGATGGGAGAATTTACTGGGTTTGCTGGGGCATATGTGAGGCAGACCACTCTGTCAAGTCAAGGTTAGTCTGAGCAGTGATCAATACTTCAATCTCAATAAAACAGCTCAATAGTAGTGGATTGATGGGAAAGGAGGAAACACGGGGTGGGGAAAAGAAGGATAGAGGCAGCGACACAAATGCCAGCCTTGTCACAATGTGAGCCGGGCAGCAATACATCTGTCTCGCCAGTGAGGATGGAGCTCCTCTTTCGTGGCAGGTAATGTGCTGTACTATAGACCGATTAAGTCAATTGCTGTCATACCTTACAGCCCCAAATCAATATCATATATGTTTGCAACCTTCAAAGCAGAATAAATAAATGAAGAAGACACAAACCAGCTTGATAGATGTCACACGAAACAGTGAGAGATAAATGGACAGATGAAGGAACGGGGGGGGTGTTGAAAGAAATGAGAATCTACACATAGCACTGTGGTAGAGTGATGTCTGCTGTTCTCTCATAAAAACTCAGCAGAAAAAAAACATGAAAAGTTGAAAAGTATGCCTGACCTACTCAGTCTGCAACTGGCTACCTATTGAGACACTTATAGCAGCTGTATGGCAGCTTCAGCATCACTGAATTCATCATTCACATCATCTCACTTGCTTCAGCAGGTATCTGTTCAATGTCAATATCTGTTATTGTGCTGTGGCCTTGTGATGCTGGTGCCTCAATGTGAAAGCTGGCAAACACTTACTTGTAAACTGTGCCTCCATTTCCATGACCAAGCTGCTCTTGATAGTTGATATCCTGTGCATTTATCTGCAGAGCACGCACATACACACACACGCACACACACACACACACATGTACAGTAAGGCTAACGTAACATCAGAAGACATGCAACCAGTGGGATGATACTGTATGTGTAACTACACAGGTGAGCGAGGGAAAGAGAGAGAGAGAAAGCTGCATTTTCACTGGAGGCTATAAACAAAACAAGCTTTCAGGTCACTCTGAGTTCAGCGACGTAAGAAAAAAAAAACAGAGGTAGTAGCAGCAGGAGGAGGAGAAGAGGAGATCAATACAGTGTTTGCTGTCCAATTTATAATAAGGACATGGTGCTTGGGTGACTGACTGATGTACAGTTTAATGGCGATTTTTTGCAGTCGTCTTTCTACGATGATAAAAAAGTGGCAGATGGGGGTAAAATAACGGGTCCATGATAATAGACGTCAGTACCTGTAGGCAATACAATACAATACAATACAATGTATATAGAGAGAGATTAAAATAAATACAATTACTTATTGTATAGTACCAATCACAGACAATTTCTCATTGAAGACAATGAGATAGTGTTTGATGCTGCAGTAATCTTAAACTTAAATAATAAAATATAATACTATAATTTTGCTGAAAAAGTAAGAGCGTTTATTTATCCTGTGTATGACTGGAGGGTTTGTTTCTGTGGACAGATACCGTAAATGGACTGTGGCAGATTTTATAACAATGTCTAACAACCAAAACTCATTTTGTACAGACAAAAAGAGGCAGGCATCCCAACACACATGCAGGCGTCCGTGCAGACAGAACTCCCCCGCCCCTATTCACTTCAATTGATTTGATAACATGGTGAAGGGGAGGTAAAGAGAATGAGAAGAGATGGAGGAACAGGGAGTGAAGAGCTCTATTAGTTCACTGTGTTACAGCAGAAACCTGAGAGGCCGCTGGCTTAATTATCTCCCTGACACTTTAGCCACTGTGTGTGAGTGTGTGTGTGCGTGAGAGAGAGAGAGTGCACGTATGTGCGTTTTCTAACAAGAGCAAGACACAGACTGTAGCAGCTTGTTCCTATAATCCCACAGACCTCCTGCTCCCAGTGCGGTGCAGACAAGAGACAACGACCGAATGTACACTCTGTACAACAAGCCCGCAGTTGGCATCACATCACTCACAATAGAGGAACCAATCACTAGTGACAGAGTTCTGTAGTCAGTGGAAACGAGGTATGATAGCTGGAGAAATGAGATAACAGAGGTTGAATTCTACTCAAACAGAAAACAAAAGCTCACCTGTCCATTTGTCAAGATCCTCTTCAGCTCAGCAGATGATTTCTTTAAGCTGGAGGAGGAAAAACAGTCCAGCAGCTCTGATGTAAGTATCACACATATTTCTACTCATCTGTCAAATAACCGTTTTATTCCTTGTAGTGAAACATCCTCCACACACACCCCAGCACACTCACCTGTTGTTGGCCATCGGGTCTGGGACAGCTTGAGAGCAGTCATTAGCTGGGTTGGGTCTTGTATTAACCTGAAGGTTTGCAAACATGCAAACACACACACACACAAACACACACACACTTAGTGGTCAAGGCCAAAAGACAGACAGGCAGACAGAAAGACAGACATATGTCCAGACCCCGTAATGAACAAGAACAAAACACAGGCTCTCAGTTCAGCCTCAAGGTTAATTGGCTTTCGTGGGAGAGAAGGGAAAAAGAAAGAAAGAGATGTCCACATACAGGGGGAGGGCTGCCAGCCAGCCAGAGCAAAAGGAGAGGAGACTCCAAAATATACTTGCATGCAAACACAGAAATATGGCTCAACACAAGTAAAGTGAGACGCAGGGAAAAAAAAGGCGTTGTCAAGAGCTGTACGTCTATTCAACTGCATCTGTGTTTACTCCAAAGGCCTCTACATTCAACCCAGATATCGAACACAAAAGAAGAGACGAGACCCTGTAAAGGGGATACTAAAAATAACTCATTTAATTGAGGTCAAAAGGCCGATGTGTTGGGTCCACGAAAGCACAGGGATTCTCTCTTTAATTAGTGCCCAGGAAGACCTAATTTAAACAGCGCACAAGCCTTCCCTCAGCCAATTACTTTTATATTAAAACAGGAGTAAAGAGGGGAAAGATTACCAAAAGACTAAAGATTTGCTTTTTTTTGGAAAATATCATCTTCTCGAAACAGACCCTTGACCTTAAAAAAAATGTGACACGGTTCAGTAGTTGTTACCAAAGCTCCTCAGAGGACATATTAAACAAAAAAATTACAGTATTTTAGGGTGGGGAGGGGGCGGAGGGGTATTATTGAAATAGAGTTGGATATAATATGGATCATCTGGAGAGACGGAGGAGGTGTCAAGTAATTTAACCCGCGGTAATTAGTGATGAGTTTCAATAGCAACATATGCCCGACATAAAGAGGGAAGGTCTGGGGAAGGCCATTTGTAAATGGGAGAGAGGGGCTTGTAATGACAATTTCATGGTTGAACAATGACATCTCCTCCGTTTGGTCGAAACAATGCTGATATTCCCTCTATAATATGGTATGGAGAACATCATAATTCTCTGGGGAAGGGGGAATCCAGCGTGTTGCTCCTAAATCTCTGCATCAGAGGAAAGATGCAGAATAAGGAGACAGGAAAGGAGAAAGAAAAGCTCTGCTGCAGCCACAGACAGCCATCCCCATCCATAAACATAGACGAGGGGAGCAAGAGAATGAGTGAAAGAAAAGGAGAGCCTTGACTGCAATTGACATTTCAATAAGTGGAACACAGCATTACCAATCCATTTGCTCCCCCTCTTCCCTCACACCCTGTGTAAGGCAGCTGAAACAATTATTGAGATAGGTACCTTCAGGCCATGTATGTTCCGGATCCCTGGAGTCTTGCCGGCTGAAACAGTAATTGACTAGATTGTAGAACACATCACTGGGCCATTTACAAATGTGCTGAAAAGGAATCAGTTCTTTATAAAGAGAGGGGAAAAAAATGAAATGAAATGAGGGTTACTCTGAAATTAGTTGAAGACAAGAGAGCGATTGAGATGTTGGATTCTGCTGGTGGTCGACAGGAAAGGAGTCAGAGAGAGCGAAAAGAGAAGGAGAAAGAAAGATGGAGGGATAGAGAGGAAGAAGGACAGATGTCTAGAAAAGAAGAAGAGAGTCCGAGTAAGAGAAACAGAGAGGCTCAATGTGATTTTTGTCACTTGGGGCCTTATAGAAAACATATATATGCACCCTGCCTACTAATTTTAGGAAGAAACGACACAATTCTAGACATCGGAGCCTGAACACAAGCTTATGGTTTCAATGTCCTTGAAGTGAAAAAGAAAAGAAAGAGCTACCGAACTGTAATGTTGTCCAGAGGTTATATATTGTTGCTATAAGCCACATTATACTCCTCGTTGTTTAAACACATTCTGATTTCTGGGAAAGTGTGAATATTTTTACAGTAAAATACTTGGAACCAATTATGAACACATTAATTACAAAAACAGCGGTAATAAATTGTTATAAAATAATTAAAACTAAACGAAAAATTGAATACAAAGCAGAGCCTTTCAGCACGTGTGATAAATAGTAATAAATCACTCCGTACCTCGTGGAAAAATTTGTAGAGGGTCCGGAAGCAATCCATTTATGCGCTGTTCGTTCATTGTGTTGTAGTACTGGAGGAGGAAAGAAAGTCAGGAATTGTTGAGAGGTTACAAATGATCATTACAGGACATAGAAACAAAATATATATATATATATATATAAGGAAATAAAATATATGTAGGACAGGCAGCTTTTTCACATGTAAAGCACTTTGTTCTTAAAACTGCAAGTCTGCTGCAACTCTCAGTTCTTTTAAATTAAGGCTGTAAAGAAAATAAAAAAAACCTCCCCCTCATGAATAATATTGTATAATACTATATTTGGGTTGGACAATATCGCGATAATACATAGCAGCACAAGTCTAGTGCTTATTTAAATGACATCAGAATGAATCCACAGTGTTCCTGAAAACCCACGCTGGGCTGAAATCTGTTGCCGATGAGGACCGATGCCCTGAGGGCTTGTTCTGAGGGGGTGTAGCATTAACCCGTTTCTCCTCCAGGTCAACAGCTCACAAAACACTCAGATGCTACTGGACTGACACATACACACATGCTCTGGAGTGTTTCAGACGCTTGCCAAGGCAACGCAATAATTGATGTTTCAGTTAACCAAACCATCTGTTAAACTGTGTGTGAGCGAGTGTGTGAGCGAGTGTGTGTGTGCATATGTGTTTGTGTCTCCTCCCTTTTGGAGGCTTCAAATCAACAAAAATTTAAATGGAGACCTCATTGCAGACACAGCTGGACATTTGCAAAGATGTATGCGTTTGTGCAGTTTTGGCGTACATGTGTTCACTGTGTCTTTTCATTAACAATCCAGTACGAACCACCAAGTCATCATGGAGATATGTAAATCTGCTCTCTCATTGTGGGGGAGGAGGGAGGGAGGACGATGGGACCGGCTTGGATGGGAATGGATCAGAATGGCTACCCAAGTGGCACAGCTGTTATTAAAAGGCCTATTTATCACTGTCAGATCCCTCCTCGCTCCCAGCCCTCTGCCTTCGCCCTCCAGCGTTCTCACTAGGCCACATCTGAACAATGGACCTAATACCAAAAACGTGTTGTGTGTGTGTTGGGTGTGTGTGTGTGTGTGTGTTAGAGAAGTGGGGGGGGTCGGGCTTCATGTACCTTTAATTTTCCGCTCAGCTAGCTTATTGATTAAGGCTGCAATTACCACCTAATCTGTAGTAGGTGTGTTATTAAAAGACATTCTCCATTGTTGGCCAATAACTAAACAGTGTCCGATCCCAAATACCATCGCTCAGCCTTGAGGGACAAGTGGGAGAGCGAGAGCAGGGACCAGGTCTCATCATCATTAGCAGAATAAGGGGAATGGGAGTCAGAATGGTGGAATTAGAGCCACTACCTCCAGGGGGAGCTGAGTGAGGAACGGATGAGGTCACATGTTTTTTTTAGCACCTGACACAGGCCAGTCTTTAACTTTGAACAGGGGCGTCTGTCTTTCAAGGTGTCGAACAATGATTAGAGATGCCTGGAAGACTAGTAGGTCTCACAGGAGCATGTAGCAATCAATGTTCTCCATGATGGGGGAGACTTTTCACATTAAATGCCCTCTGCAGACGGATGTTAATTAAGTGCACAATATGAGCATTAATTTTGCTCAGCGATAAGTTGCAGGAATGTTTCGCAGGGCAACATTAGAGGAGATATCTTTATCTCTCTGATGATAGCATAGTTAAAAGTTAGATAATAAATGTATTGGCTAATTAGGACTAGTGATCGGTATCCAAGAACCAGCCTCTTTTCCTAATTGTGTCCTGGGACCAAGGAACAAACTCTGGTGCAGAGAAACAAGTTCAAAACCTGCAGGTCCTTGAGTAGCCACTTGATAAAACTGGCTACAGATAAAAGTTAAACCTCATAGACCCCCCATGTTAAATAATTGCAAAACTTAAACCAGAAATAAAATGCTTTGGTCTCTATAGATAATTTCCATATTCATAAATAACCCACCCTTTTACACTTTGAGTCTTAACATTCTGCATTTTTAAAGAATGTTAAGTTTTGAGTGACAGGTGGCACCACTAGGGGCAAAACACCTGCCCAGCTCCACACTTTCATCCAAATATGTTCAGAGGACGATTCTGGCTAAAAAAAAACCAAGATGGCAGGCAAGATGCATGCAAAGCGGCTAACATAAATACTAGACAGGTGGCTAACATTAGCAATGCCAGCTAACTAGTGTTAAACTTACACAAATACACCAAAACCTTGTAGCAATTCCCATTAGATAAAATAATAATCTAACACTGAAATCTGTGTAAAAATTAGATTAGAGCTGGTCTGCTAGTTAAACAAGGCAATTTAAGATTACATTAGGATGTGTTCAATGTCCGGTTAGTAAAAAGCGAGTAAAATGGAAAAATTTGGGATATTAGAGATGGAATTATGACCCGTTTACAAACACAGCACTTTAATAAATTATCCCCTCTTTCACCTAACATGCTGATTTTCCTGAATTCCAATTAATTTCACATAATGTCTGTCTGCTCACCTGAATTAACAACACTGGGGAAAAAAAAAAAAACACCTGGGTCTCTGCGGAGGCCAAATGGCAACCGCAGCAAACAAGAAAGAATCCTCTAAACACAAATGCAAATGACGACTGAAAACGTTGCATAAGACATTTAGAGAACTCGGCTAGTGTAAATGATATTTTAGTGAGCCCAGTATTTTCCAAGTGATCAGCAGCTTTTTGTCCACCTGGCTGTCCCATGAGGAGGAGAAAGCCATTACGGCACTCCTGGATTTGCAGCGTTATGGAGGCGAGTAGAATATTTGTGCTGGATAGAGTGAGGTACAGTAACATACTATTAAGATATGTCATCATATGAATAATAGAACAATAAGTTGATTTTCAGCCGTTATTCATTCACTTTTATTTACAGTTTCAGAGTAAATGTTAATTTACGCCCATTATTCCTAATACACAACATATTGGTACATATTGATACTTACACAAATTGATATATTTATGGTATATAAACTTTTAATGTAAATATTTTCACACACTAGTAATTTGGATGTTCATTTCATTGTTTTAACTGTATCTTGAGAAAAAAAAATGTGTTAGTTGCTGCAACTGCAAGAATATCAACCGAGCTTCCCCATATTCTACTGAAGAACATTAATATCACTTCCATTTGTGTCAGTGTTAAATCTGTTGATTATTTCATCACATTAAATAGTTACTCACACATGGACAACTGCAAAAAACCTGTATGCATATCACCTCTTTCTCTGAATCATAAAGCTGCTAAGGTCAATGCTTTCTCCATTCTTTTTTCACATTGCTCATCTGCACAACAACTGTCTCTCTTCCTATAATCATCCTGCTACCCTATGCTACTTAATGATTAAAAAGCAACCAGAAGTGAATGCTGGATAAAAATGGACAAAAAAAAGTGTAAATTGTGCCTGTAGCTCCAACAGCATCATTGTGAGCTGATGGGGGGTAAAAGACATCCACAGATGAAAGTAGATTTTGAACAATTCTGCAGCCCGGGGGGGGCGGCGCTTTAATGAGGCAAAACTTTAAGTACTGAATAATAAATAATAAAAATTGACAGTTCATTTAGCTTTCAGTGTACCTCATAGAGCAACCCATTACACATCATTACTCTTGCTGTCCGTGGATTGAACAGTAAGTATGGTGGAATATGAAAACTGCACTAGGTGGGGGTGCTGCATGGGGAAGTGGAAGTGTGTGTGTGCGTGTGTGTGTGTGTGCAGCATGTGTGTGTGTCTGTAGCTGGTTGAGTTAGGTTATATGGAACTGGATGAGGCTTTCTGTTTCATAAAGTATCCTGTTTACTGAACAGCAGATAAAAACACAAAGCAAAAGTTAGTGTTTGTTATTTGTAATTCTAAGTGCTGTGGTATAAATCAGATGTTAATAAAGGGATTATATCCAGCACTAGAAGATACTGATGTATAAAAACAGACACAGGTGACTGAAAAGGTTGACTGTGCATTAGTCTGAGCTGTCGGGCCCATTCAGAATACATCCCTGTTCAGAATGCATGCTCGTTCAGAGTGGGTCGATGACTCGGCCCCTGGAAGCGCTGCTTGCAGCGATCATGAGAACCGCTCATCGGATCAGCTTCACACTTAATGCTGCACTGATCAGATGAATAGTTCTCAAGATCTGGTCGTACATACAGATTCCACTACAGTATATGATGCCTCTTATCTACACATATCCACCAAAGGTGATTGCAATAGCGATATCTTTTTTGGTAATATAAAGAATAGAACAGAATATCAAAAAATATGAAATAATAACTTTTTATGGCTTATAGAATAGAATATAATGCCTTTTATTGCCACTATTCATATGTAAGTTTTACACACAATGAGATTGAAAGCACTGTCTTCAGTGCAGACATTAAAGGGATTTACTGTTCAACACAGAGGGCTTTTTACAAAAGTTACATATAAGATAAACGGGGATATTTACATCAAAGTATAAGAGCATCTACACTGTAGAGAGATATGCATCAAGTTACATAGTCCAGACATCTTCTCTATATATTGTTAACGTTGTAAAAGGTTTTCATAATAATTAATTTCTAATAAAGGAATAGACCTTAGAATATTGACACAATATAAAATGGTGAAATGGTAAAAAAATCCAAATGATTCATTCATTCATTCATTAATTTCTGTACTCACGTATGACAGCATGGCTTTGAGTTCTTCGTCACTTCTTACAGTGATTCTGTCGCCCACCTCATCTTCATCTGGAAGGAAACACAGAAGGACATTTAAATCATTTAAAAAATGATCAGACACAAACAGCTTTCAACACCGCAGGCAACACTCACAGCAGAACACATTTCCTGTTGTAAAAGTGGGTTGAATTAGAGTTCAGAGTTACGATTGCCTGACTGTACTTGTGGTAATTAATGTGTCATTTTATAGAATCTGTTAATATTAGAGTTACACTCCAAAGGAGAGCTGTTGACAATCATTTTCATTTAATATCATGAAAACTCATCAACTCACGTTTTTGAAATGTTACACATCATTTTGAGCCACACAATAATGTGGATGACACAATCTTATATCTTACATCTTAGATTAATGTTATTTAAAATGTCAAAAAAGTTGTGGATTTTGCCAAAGCCTCACATTTCTAATCCAGAGTCAAAGCTGTATACTAATAAATCTCATCTATCAACTTGACAATACATTAGTAGTAATACATAGTATTACTACTGTTAACAGTTTAGTAATCACAGCTGCACAATTAAATTATTATTGCATATTTTAAAAAGAAGAGAGAAAGCTATGACATGGAACAAAGATCCCCAGCTGGAATTCAATCCATAGATTCAGTGACACTGACATCTATAGGAAATAATTAAACACAGTGATATTTTTTATTATTTAGTCACACATATTATGATGTAGCATAGATGTAATGTATATAGCAGAATTTTAATATTGTGATAATATTATTGCGGGCCAAGTATCATGATAGTGTCATAACTTTATAAAGCTCATGCTATCCAGGCACCATTAGTCATTTTGACTCCATTCTGGAATATTCTCATCTTTTCCATGTTATGTGTAAACTGTCTTCCCAATAATGTTCCTATTGCATTCAAACAATGCCCTTCCCTGCATATTTTCTCTAATGTTTCCAGTCTTGAGCTGGGAAACTGCTGGAGTAGATTTCCCATTAAATAAATTCTGGCTCGCATTCACGTATTAGCCTTCCAGGAAATTGCTGGAACATTTGTGGGAAGGGTTGCATGTGTGAATGAGGTTTTAGAATAAAGTGTTGGGGCTCCACATATAGAGGCTACTACTATTCTCTACCTCCCCCACTTTCTGCTTGTGAGCAAGCCTTTAATAAACTTCACAGTACTGAGAACATTGAAATAACCAGGCCCTGCTGCAGTGATGTGTGATGGACATGTGTTAACCACTTAGAGGATGAAGGATGTGGTTGTAGGAAAGTTAATAGTTTTAAGGTGGAACTGTAGAAACTTACATTCAAAGGCAGTGACGGTGGCTTCGGGCATCACATCTCTGATAGCGACCTGAAAATATTTGGCAGAGTTTCTTAGTATGAAAGTATAAAACTGTTGACAGATGCACAGTTAGTTCCTCTTGTGCATTTAAGTGAAAGTAAAAGAGTATTAGTAGCAAATGTACCTAAAGTATTAAAGTGAAAGTACTTGTTCTCTCCCTCTGATATTATGACATTAGATTTTTGTAGCTGTGGTTCTCAACCTCCAGAGGCCCAGCAGATAAATGTGAGGGATTGTGAGATGATTAATAACAAATAAAGTTTTCATTGAATCATTTGATCAGTGAAATGAAACCATGTGAGAAATTTAGAGGGAAAAAAACAATTTGGTGGAGCTAGACATGAGAAATGTGAGCTGACTATACACAGACATCAAAAAGACCATTTTAAACCCTATAAGTAATATTATCCAATGTGTCAAATCTGACAAGTAACTAAAGCTACAGGATAATAATAGTGGAGTAGAAGTATAAAATAACATCAGAGGGAAATACTCAAGTACAAGTACCTCAAAGTTGTATTTAAGTATTGCACTTGAGTAAATGTACCAGACTGTGAAGTATAGATGATAATATTATCGTATTATTACAGCAAAGCTGCCATAAGGAGCCAGTTAGCTCCATGAAGACTCACCAGCAGGTCATTGAACTCCAGGAGAGATGGACAGTCCACGGGTGAGTCCATGTCTCCTGCCGGGGTCTTTATGCGGATCACTATTCCCTCGGAGTCCATCATACAGATGTTATTCAAGTAGAGTCTCAGCATAAAGAAGAGGAACGCTTCATAACAACACTGGACTGGAGGTCGAAGCTAACGAGCTAATTTCCTGCAGTGGTTTGCTAACACATGCTAGCATCCTGCCAGGTCCGGACACGAGAGTTTAGAAGTGAACGGCGGCACAAGAGGTTTATCTTTCACCGTAAACTCCTTTTGCTAACGCCGTTCTCTCTGAGGGAAAGTTTGAGCTGGGATGTGTTAGCCATGCAGCTAGTTTACAGGAAACACATCTGCTCTAGCCACAGCGCTTCCGAATCAACATCCGGTTCTACGTTTCAAAATAAAAGACCTCCCATTCCCATTAACCACTCTAAACACCGCTGCTTTTACTGTTTCACTTTAGTTTTATCTAGTTTCAAAGTATTTTTTTTATCTTAGTTAATTTTGTATGCTAAAAATGCTTAGGTTTATTTTATTTTTTTGTAATTTGGTGTATTAAAGATACAGATTATAGATTAAAAAAGGTCAGAAAACTCTACAATACATCATATCATTAACAATAAATATTCACTTAGGACAAATTAACTTATTTGAACTTTCCCTACCTGACATCTCACCACTTCATACATATTCATATTATTATACTGATACACTTGAACTCTGACCCTGTCACCCCCATCACACATCCTCAGCACAGTAATATGAACCTGGTTTTTGTTATCTTTGTTAATTTTTTAAAATATCTATCTATCTATCTATCTATCTATCTATCTATCTATCTATCTATCTATCTATCTATCTATCTATCTATCTATCTATCTATCTATCTATCTATCTATCTATCTATCTATCTATCTATCTGCGTCCTTATTAGTGCTCAATCAGCAATAAATTCAAACTAAGGGCATTTTCTCTATAATTAAATTTTTTTTATTTCCATTAACGAAAATGTTTTTTTAATTTCTAGTGTTCATTTTTCTCATTAATGATAATAACCTTGATGACCTGACATACTTTAAGATGTAGGCTATATACAATACACTACTTTGAGTATTAATTTGCGGCTAATGTGTTTTTTTCCACAAAAGAATTATAATTACGTCATTTAATTCTTCTTCTGCTTTATATATATATTATATACAAAATGGTAGATTATATGAAAATGCAAGTATTTGTTATTTGTGGTGTTTTGCTGGTGATTTACTAAGAACAGGTGTATTTAAATCAGGCTAATATTGGACCGACGCTATATTAGCAATAATTATAATGAATCTCACCTCTATGTGGTCCCATTGTCTAATAATTACACAGCAGCATTTGCACTGTAATGTGTTTCAAGTATTTATTAGATATAAATATAAATATTATTAGATAAATATGGACAACATTCATTTATAGATCAATGCAGCCTGATTTACTGACTCTCTTGCTTCCATTCATCCATCTTTTACAGCTGGTCCGGGTCGGGTCCGGGTTGGGTCTCTCTCCCCAGCCACTTCACCCAGCTCTTCCCCGAGAACCCCGAGGCGTTCCCAGGCCAGCAGAGAGACCTAGTCCCCCAGGGTGCTCTGGGTCTTCCCTGGAGCCTCCTCTACCCACAACACCTCAGCATCCTAACCAGACTATAAATAAACACTGTGAAAACTGTTTTATATTCTAGTTTTGTCTAAATAGCCACCTTTTGCTCTGATTGATAAAGCAAGAAATTCCACTAATTAACCCTGATAAGGCACAACTATGAAGTGAAAACCATTTCATTTAACTACCTCTTGAAGCTCATCAGGAGAATACCAAGAGTGTGCAAAGCAGTAGTCAAAGCCAAGGGTGGCTATTTTTGAAGAAACTAGAATATAAAACATGTTTCCAGTTATTTCACCTTTTTTTTGTTAAGTACATAACATTATAAACATGTTTATTCATAGTTTTGATGCTTTTTGTGAGAATCTACAATGTAAATAGTCATGAAAATAAATAAAATACATTGAATGAGAAGGTGTGTCCAATCTTTTGGCCTGTACTGTATATTTAATATATCAACCAGTACTTTCACTGTATACTTTAACTACATAGGGCTCATAATAGTTGATTTGAATGCATTGATACCAAACATTTGATAGAACTCCCTGTTCTTTTGGATTTACAGCCATTTATGTTACCATACTACATATTCCTTTGATCACATGTTCAAACATTTTATACAATTAATGGCCAGAGAGACTAAATTCATTATTATTATTAATTATTATTATTTTCTATTGCAATTTAGGGAGAAATTGTTAAAATTGTAGCTCTATGACCACAAGTTTCCATGCAGTTGTTATGGATACATTAAAGGTGTCCAAACCACGAGCACACATTTCAAATTCCACTGTGGACATTAATGGATTAACACAGATGGCTGGATTCAAAAAGCTTGAGCAGGAGTCATATTTGTGCTTGTATAACTGAATGTGAAACTAGGGCCACCTAAGGTTAAAGTGATCACAGCCTTATGAATGAGGAGCTGCATGAGTTCCTGCACTCTCACCTCACAGCTCTGATTGCAGTTTCAATGACGAGACATTGATCTCAGTCTCCTTTTCTGTTCATTTACAGCTCTTTGCTCGAGTCTGTTGACCCGGTTTCTGTGTAACGATGAGAACTCGTTCGGGCTTTTCTGTCTCCTGGCGGCTGTGCTCAGACCCGGCCGGACACGTGGCAGCTGGAAACAAACCGTTTGCTGTGCCAGCCACTGTGGTGGGTTGGGTTTCACTGGCTGTCTGTCACCCCTAAAACAAAAGTCTCCATATCTGAGTGATCTGAGGCTGAACATCTCTATCAGTGGTTACCATCTTATTTAAAAGGTAAGGGAGGCATTGAAAAGGGAAGGTAATCTATCCACATACCTATCTATTCTTTACTTAAGTCAAAGTACTAATACCACAGTGTAACAACACTCTGTTAGTCTGCATTTACGCTTTTTACTTCACGTGAAAGTACCAAAGGATTATCAGCAAAATATTATCAGTATTATCAGAAAAATACATCTTAAAAGTAAAATTATTCATTAACACCCCTGTTAGAGCCTAAATTCTAATCAGTACTGTATTTAGGTACCATTTTTAGTACTTACTTTAGCTTTAGCTTGGCTTTAGCTACTTTTGAGATAAAGTTTTATTATCTATTATACTATATATAATATTAATTTACTGTATTGTACTGTCTTACTATCTATATTTTATTAAATTGTATTATATTAGGGCGACACGGTGCCGCAGGGGTTAGTGCTGTTGCCTCACAGCAAGAAGGTCCCAGGTTCAAGACCTCCTTGGTCCTGGGTCTGGGACCTTTCTGTGTGGAGTTTGCATGTTCTCCCCGTGTCTGTGTGGGTTTTCACCAGGTACTCCGGCTTCCTCCCACAGTCCAAAAACATGCTGAGGTTAATTGGTGACTCTAAATTGCCCATAGGTGTGAGTGTGTGAGTGAATGGTGTGTGTGCCCCACGATTGGCTGGCGACCATCTGGGGTGTATCCCTGCCTCTCGCTGTAACGCGCTGGGATTGGCTCCAGCAGACCATGTGACCCTAATGAGGAATAAGCAGGTATAGAAAATGACTGATTGTATTAAATATTATGATGCAGTACACATAATATCTACAATCCTCTTCAAATTGATACATATATATATATATACGTATTATTATTAACTGACTAACTACTTTATATCCTGTTATCCTGATATATCTTATCTGATATTCAAATGATTTGCATGTTAAATCTATCCGACTGCTTGTTGGTCCATCTATTGCCAACTGTTCAAACACACACACACACACACACTGAGGTTAGAAGTTCATTGCATCGACCCACTTTGAACTCACCTCATCACTTGCACCTGTACCAACAGCTGGGTTAAAGACTCATTGATTTTCCATGTAATGCCTGAAATTATTACTTTGCCTAATTGTTACAGGAGCGTAAATGGGAAAACAAGGCTGAGCTATCTGGCGTCCTGATTAATGCCTCCACCAGCACTGCCCTCTGATGAAAAGCAAAGGGTCTATATGGCACTTTGTCAAATGTGCTCTCACAGGACTTGACGTTAGGTCCTTCTGCTTTAAGGGCAAATAGGATGAAGCCCAGTCAGCAATCCACATTATCAGAAATCAAAGTCCTGACGTTGGCTGAGAGGAGAAAGTGGAGAAGGAAGGCCAACATTCACTGTCTGGTAATTAAAAGCCATTTTATCAGGCCTCCTCTGTTGCCCTGTACCTCTTTTCTTACTATTGACAAGCTGCTTAGTGCAAAGTGAGCTCAGTTTGACTCTAAATATATGAGGCACACTTATTTAACTTTCTCAGCAAAGAGGGAAAAGCAAGTAAACAAGACAGGAACAAAATTGTCCAACAAAATTGTCCATTACTTATTTACTAATAGTTTTATTTTCATTCCTGGCTGTTTTTGTGCGTAACAATCTGCTCAAATACATCGTCCGCCTCCTCCTCCTCTGATTATTATTATTTCATTAGTCTGTGTCAAAGGTATTGGTTGGTTTGTTGTGTTTATTGATTAATGAGCCAACGTCAGCACTGTCTTCTTTCACTGTAATGCTGATATAGGCGATCTTGAAATACTATTTGTCTGCTGGTTAAGAATTGATCGTCCACGCAGATATCGACTGTTACTAGGTAGCCTTCTATCTATCCGCCCCTTTACATTAAAAGTAATTATTCAATGTCAAAATGTCTACTTGTGGTTTATTTACATCACCTTACTGGAGTCAACAGCAAAGAATAGAACGTTCCAGAATTACAGTGTTTTTCTGCTATAGAGCTAATATTACGGTTATATTTTAGTTGCAGGAAGGTTTATCTCTAATGCAGCACTGTTTTCTTATGGTACGGTTGTGTTTAAAAGACGTTTTTGGAAGATTAACTGAATGTTACTGGAACGTTTCCTCTTCATGTTCCCTAGATTAAAACAGAAAGTGTTTCTGATATAAAAGTAATATTTTAAGATTATTTTAGGGCAATAGAACATATAAATAAAACCTTCAGGGGAATGTTATATAAAACACATTCGCCCATGTGGCGACATATATGCATATGCATTCTTAGATTATATCTAGTGCATATATTTTATATTGATAGTGTATTTTACATTGTTGCTACTTTAGTTTATCTTATTTTATTCTGGGTTTTACACTGGAACCAAGGAATCTAATGTCTTTGTGTCCTATCATGTATGTAACGACAATAAAAATCCTTGCATCCTGGAACGTTGCGGGCGGTTTACTGAACAGAAATCCGTAAGGAACGCTGCAGAAACGTTATGGGAAATGTTATAGTGTTAGCTGGATATCAGTGGCCTCAAAACAGAGCTGCGGGGAGTTCAATCCCACCATCTGTCCAGGGCCACGTCCCAACTCAGGTATCCAGATGCGAAGCCTCCAGCTGAAATAGAGATGTGTCTCCTCAGCCTTGAAGCCTGAAGCCTGTTGTTTATTGATGCTGCCAGAGTCACTGCTCAGATCGATACCATCTCCCTCAGATGGGCCTTCAACACGCGGGCTCCAAATTGAGGTCAGGATATGTAGAGGGTTATGGCACTTCAGCCGATATGAATTGCCGGGGAGGCCGCGATCATTTGTTACATCTTCCTTTAAAGTTCATCTCCGAGTTGACCTGTGATGAAGCATGGGGAGCTCTGGAGTCACTGGTGTGAGAGTTACGAGGAGCCGCACAGATATATGGAGCCGCCCCTTGAAGGAATGGATTGTGTGACTACCTCTCAGCTCTCGGGGCAGCCTGCCTTCCCCGCCATGTTTCAGATTCACTTCTGAGGGTCCCCTTTATGGCCGCACGTTGTTCCTGTTGTTTCTAATAAAGAGGAAATATCGGTGCCTTCCTGACCTGCTCATAGGGGCCATAGAATAATTTATGGGGTGTGTCTCCTTCATAGAGGCTGCTTCTGAGCTGAGCCTGACATAAATAACACATCACCAGTTCACCAGAGCTCTATTGGCTCTTCTTTCATGCTGTGGTCAAGTGACTTTATTGAAAGCAAGATGTGACTACACGGTGTTGTTTTTCACATGATACAGTGGCATCATATGTTTGTTATGAACATTCATTACCAGTGTTGGGAGGGCTACTTTTATATGTTAGACATGAAGTTTCAGAGACCTATTTCGTAGGGAATTGTGGACTTATTTCATTTAAATGACCAGTTAACAAGCAATCGATCATTATTGTTGCCGTTCTGATCAAATATGAATCAAGATTATGTTTCTGCAATGCCTGATGTTTTCAGAAACATATTTTAGTGAACCACTATAATCACAAACGTTCAATTGCTAATTACTGAGATCGGTAGTACAAGAAACCCATGACTCGTATGAATTTTAGAGCAAATGAAAAATGGAATCCCTTCTGTAATATAATACAGTTACTTATATTTAAGTCCTTTAGTCCTCAACTCTGTTTATTCCACAACTGGGAGTTTCAGCTCCAGGATCTGATTGCTAAAAAGTTCTGAAACTAAATGTTCAGCTGTCCTGATCTGTAAATGTTAATCTT
The DNA here is from genome assembly GCA_030544235.1 of Lepturacanthus savala. Classification (NCBI taxonomy): domain Eukaryota; kingdom Metazoa; phylum Chordata; class Actinopteri; order Scombriformes; family Trichiuridae; genus Lepturacanthus; species Lepturacanthus savala. Next base: position 4,613,931 of record CM060462.1, on the reverse strand, counting down.
GTTTTCTTAAAACAAAATTAAATTGACCAAAATCAGGGAAAAACTTGAAATAAGAATGTTCTGCCAAAGCATAAAGCATATTTAGCAAATACACAATATTTTCACTTATTATTATTATTATTATTATTCCCAAGGTTGCATATCTGACTGTAATTTTTTACCTGCTTTAAATGATGCAAAACAAAGGTGATAAATCCACAGTCCAGTTTAGAATGACTGTAAATCAACAGCAAGCAGAACACTGAGAAGAGAACAGTAATAACATGTTTGTGTTTACAGTACACATGGCTGCGTATGTGCATGCGGGTAAAATGAGTGACCTCTCTCTAACCACACATTGCTTCGCTGCAGGGTGTCAGGTGACCTGTTTGTCAGCTGAAATATTCATCAAACGGATCAACGGAAAGTCTGGCCGGCTTTTCAACTGACAACCGCGTGTCAATAATTGATAGGGAATGAGGTAAATGACTTAGTGGGTGTTTGGGGGTCCTTCTCGCTCTGTAAGCGATGCCGCTGACCTTTGGTGTGTAAAAGAACTCATCATGGCCGGTCGCTGCTCACATGTCATATAAAGCCCCACGCAATGAATGGAACAGTGAAAGTAACAAAGACACAAAATATATAATTAAAGAAATAATTTAAAGTGATGGTTTGGTACTTAATTACTCGTAGGTTGCTGTTCAATGTTGTTTTTTATTCATTTTACTTAAGTTGCTGCCACTTCCATGACCTATGATCTGTGTTAGAGAGCTATTATAAATATCTGTGTTTACACGTTAATAATGAATAAATCAAGATAACATTAAATATTGGATTAATGCTGTAATCATACAGCATTAAAGTGTTTGCATTAATTAATATAAAGTCTCCTTTAAATATGCACCTTCTGTCAACTCTAATGGACGTGATCTCTGACCTCCATGGAAAAAAATCTATTAAGATTCAATACAATTATAATATTTTTATGTTATTTTGAAGGATTATTTGCAGGTTTTGATAGGCCACTAGCAACTATACACACGTTTGCTCTAATTTATGGCCGACAACCAGTAGTGGAGAGTAGCTAAATACATTTAATCCAGTCATGTACTTAAGTATGATTTGAAGGTTGAGTATTTCCATTTCATGCTCCACTCCACTACACTTATCTGACCATTTTAATTACTTTTCAGATGCAGACTTGAATATTTTACATAAAATTAAGAATTAATGATATTCTATTTTCTATATTCTATTAAATTGCAGATACTTCTTCTGTACTTTTACTTAAGTAACATTTTTAATTCAGGACTTTTACTTGTAATCGTGTATTTTGTTTTTTGAAGACATTATTTCTCCTTTAAGTCAAATAAAGGATCTGAGTATTTTATTCATACCTGATTCTATATTGATCAGTGAACTGTTGTGGTGGTGTTGGTCCTTCCTGTCAGCTGAGAGTCTCCACTCAGATCTTTAGCCCTCTGCTTGTTGCTTGACCTTGTGCTCACAACAACCAATAGTGGCTGAACAGCGATTTTATGGTCCCAATTCCTTCTGTAGCATCTGCAGTAGACAAAATCAGGGATGTGCACAGGAGTTTTGAGGGACTGTTGCTCTGACCTGAAGAAAGGACACAGCAATTCAGCCAAAGCAGATAGTCCTTATAAAATAGGTATGCCTACATAATTACTAAAATTGTACCTACCCATGGTTGAGGTTGCAGCACCAAGTTGTTTTAATACTACTGGATATCCCCAAATGTAGTTATAGAAACGGAGCCACAATGCTTCGCAGCACGGATGGATGCAGTGAAGGTTTACTGATGACAGATCTGATCCGGATTGGAGCCGTTCCAGACCGGATCTGCATGAGGTGGAAGACTCTTTGTGCCCAAATGGAAGTGAATGAGGTTAGTTTTGAGTGGTGATTTACATGAAATGTAATGAATTTGAATTTTTTTTACCCCTCAGAAGGGCAATAGGTCCCAGATAAAGTGTTTAAACTTGAAGTGATGCACTAATTCAAGGGTGATACTTGGAAAATAGTTGTTGGCAAATATTACAGATATAACATGAAAAAAGAATCTAAAAAAAATGACAAAATAGGCTTGAAAATCTGACTCGTATGTCTTTATTCTCAGACAGTGTAGAATTGATTAATTGATTTGATTTTAATTGTTTTATTCTCTTGTTTTTATTAAGTAATATGCATTATTAATATATGTTTAAGCTACCGTCACGTGAAAATACTCAAGTACAAGTACCTCAAAATTGCACTTAAGTATAGTCCTTGAGTAAATGTGTTTAGTTCCATTCCACCACTGTTACTGCTCAGTTCTATACAGTGTTTAGGTTCATTACTAGTGACATGTAAATATGACATGTATGTCAGAGGAATTTATAGGTGATTCTGCTACATCTCGCAAGAAATCTCTCACTAAACTAAAAAAAAATGTTTTTTTTAAAGCACTAAACTTAATTTGCACAGTTTATTGATCTGCACGTAAAACCCTAATATCCGTCATATAATCTAATGGGTGTGAGGGTGATCTGTCATCAACACTTACCTCTTTGAAAGGCTTGCATTTACTGCTGATATAAAATTGGTCACAAACAGAAGAAACTAAAAAGCTGTTTTCAGGCAGGAAATCAAATTTGAAAGCTGAACAAATCCTGCTTGAACCTTAATAAACCCACAAAGAGCTGCAACACGTCTGACAGCCGGTTTTATGCTGCTGCCAAAATCACTTTTCTCAAAGAATAGGACTTTCTTCCATTTCCAACGTTGCATTTGGTGCATCAAACATCCTCAGACGTGTCCCGATGAGCTTGTTGGAAGTTTTGAGACATTTGTTGTCTCTGTTTCTTTCATATCGAGAATCGACAGAGAAATACATAATCAGGCTTTACTGTCGCTCTAAATATTTGGTTAAATCTGCGTGTTTGTGTGAGAGAGAGAGAGAAAAGAGAGAGAGGCTGTGTGTGTGTGTGTGTGTGTGTGTGTGTGTGTGTGTGTGTGTCCACACTGCCTCATTGTGGGATATAACAAAGCCTTGGAAATACAACCTCCAGGGGTCTTACCTGGATGAGGCGGCCCCCACTTTTTCATTAAAAGCTGCAATCCTGCAGCTGAGGCTCCCGTTACACCACAATGTGACAGAACTATACAAGGGCAAACATATGCCACCTGGACCCTACCTCCCAATGTGCCCCTATAGATGGACCTTTAGCGCTTCTATATTTTACAGAAACTTTGAATGGAAATGGATGCAGAGCGTTTTCAGGCATTGTTGTTGGCCTTGCTATGCTGTTTTTCTGTAAACATTATTTATGTTGCAGTACAACCCCGGTCTGACCTGCTGCCACCGGAGCAGATGTGGTTGAAGGTTCCATATTGTTCACTTTCCCTGGGTTGAGAGATGTGATATTGTTGCGATATCACTAACTAGATAGATTTGTGGTTGAAAGAACTAAAAACCATCTTATTATAGTTTTAAATCTCCTCTTTCAACCTTCTCTCAGTACAATAATCACAGGCTGTTTAGTGTCTTATTAATATTCATGAGCCTGTATCTGATTGGCAGATGATTTGAATGGCTGTGAATGGGGGAGTGTGTGGAAATTGTATAGTTGTGACATCACAGCTTCGCAGACGTGGGTCAGTATTTATAGAGCAGTTAGACCTTCTTATCATCAAACATATATTATAATCTCACTCATTCAAGGGCACCTGTTAATGAGGGAGCAGTAGATCTAACCTGTAGGTCACCATTGTGTCCTAGTTTAAGAATTAAGAACAAAAGATCACAAAATAAACAACTAAAATAAATAAATAAAAAACATAAATGCATCAAACAGCAAAATAAAAAAGGGGAAGAAGTAGCAGGAAGAATCAAACTTGCTGCTTCTTCTGTAACTAAAAATAAAAAAATTCTATATTCAATATTACAATTGCATGAATTACATCAAATAAACAATTACACAATTAAATTGAATCATTACTCATTTAGCTCCTCTTCATTTTTGTATTTGATTGTTTTCTTGTGTTTCTTGTGTAATAACTTTCCCGTGTTTCCTCCTCCCAGGTTGGACGAGGATCCAGGGATTAGTTTTTCTTCTAAATAGAAAGTTCACGCATCTCGTTGTTCTCTGTTGATTTATTATATCGCTTTGTTTTTTTTTTTCCTGCCTTGATTTTTCTACTGGCAACGTTCACTGCTGCGCATGAAAAACATTTTGAATCAGTCCCTGGACTCTCATGATGGTTTTGTGGGCGACTGAGAGCAACAGAGGTATTGAAGAGAGGTAATTGAAGTGTCTGAGAACAACGTGCTCCGGTGAGATGTGAGAGTACAGTAGCAATGTAATTACAGGTCATAAGTTGACCACCTCAGAACCACAGCAGGCGCAGGAGAGCTGAGCCTGTCAAGCACTCTGACACACACACACACACACACACACACACACACACACACACACACACACACACACACACACACACACACACACACACACACACACACACACACCATTTTTTTTTTTTTTGCCATAAATCCTCAGAATCAAGTGCTACTTACTCATTTCGAAGCCCATTCTCACAGTATTGAATGTTATCAAAAACATTCTGATTGCAGCTGAGTAGTCTCGTGTCAGGAGTTCACCGTGTTTCTTTCTTTCTTTCTTTGCATAAGAATTTCTCATGTAAAAACTTCATGGCTTAAGAATTAGACCAGAGGTGGACAAAGTAAGATCCTTCAGTTGAGTAAAATATAAAAATGCTATTGTCAAAAATAAAATACTCAATAATAAATCAAGATCAAATGAGTAAAAGTACTCGTTATGAAGACTGTTATGTTATTATAGGTTCTTCTTGTTTTAAGCACTAAATACATGTGAAAGGATTTTAATGTTTTATTTGATCTGGAGCAAATTTGAGATACTTTGAGTAGATGAATAATAATAGATCTGCAGAATAATATTTGGCACCTTCCACCTTCCTTTAATAGAATATAAAAGATATTAAAGTATATTTATCCCAGTAAATTAATGTATAAAAGTCCTATTTGAAAAGAAACCAAAGATATCAGATACATGTAGTGGAGTACAATAAAAGGTACAATATTTCCCTCTAAAAATATAAAATAGCATCACATAGAAATGCTCAAGTAAAATACAAGTAGCTCAAAATTGTATTAAAGTACTGTACGTAAGTAAGTGAACTTAGCTGCTTTCCACCTCATGTACAAATATCATGGATTTAAGAATAAACAAGCGATTAAAATTATATCAAAATATTCTTTTTGTAAAGAAGGTCGATCGTCCAAATAATATTAACACTGCCCCCTAGTGGCAAAGATATAAACTACCCAGCCATGGACTGTGATGCAATTAAACAAAAAGGGAGATTTGATTTAATCTACTTACTGTACGACATTAAAAACTACATGCGTAAAAAAATAATAATAATATTTAACAATATAAAAAAAAGAACAAAATCTAATAACAAGGAATTCTCTGTCTGATTTGGACACAACCCCAACCTGGTTAAGTGGCGTAACTGCTGCAGCCCTCTGTCAAGTCATTTGTTATCACCTCATGGCTTCTCCGATGCGCTGTGCAATTGGCCGAGCTCCTCCGGGGTCAGGGGTCAAGCCCTTAAAAGGGAATTACTTCATTGACACAATAAGAGATGACAGTTTATTTGACGTCTTACCACCACTTCACTCCCCTCTTATATCCAGACCTGCCCCGCATCCTAACTGCTCCCCAGGGACCACTGGATGTGTGTGCATGTGTGTGTGTGAGTGTGTGTGTGGGGGTCGGTGGATGCATCCGTCTATGTATATGTGTGTGTGTGTTCTAATTGTATCTGTGTTCAGGTGTTTATCCATGTTCCGGTGTGACATTTATTTTTATTTTCATGTATGTCCTAATATAATCTAACAGGAAGGAATTGATGATATTACAGAACACACTGACAATGTTCTTGTTCCAGTGAATTACACACACATCATTATAGTTTATTTATACAGTTTGCATTTCTTATGTTACAGTATCGGCTTCAGTTTCTGTTTTAAATACTTGTTTTGTGTTGTGTGTGTGTAAGTGTGTATTTATTACTGCATCCCTGTCAGGTGTATTTAGAATGAATAGACTGCAGATGTTACTTAGAATTCAAGCTCAGTCCCGGGGCCTCTGTGTGTGTGTGTGTGTGTGTGAGACGGAGAGTGAGTGAGTGATTGACACCACACGTGTGTGTCATACCCGGGGGGATTGGGAGAGGCCACGCAGTCAGTCTGGCAGGTCATTATCAGTGTGTCACAGAGCAGCGTGACGGCTACTTCCTCTGAGACAAAACACGCTGCACACAACACACCGACTCCTTCCCTGAGTCATTGAGGAATGCCTATCCAAGCCAATCAATTGGGGTGATCAATTGGGGACCAACTGGCAATCCTCTGCAATCAATACGCCCCTTGTTGCACAGCTCCAGAAGTGCCACAATGGCTGTGGCACTTAATTAAGTTGTTAATTGCTGTGTTAAGCTTTCTCAGGTACCCTCCCTCGACGGTAATTGAGAGTGGCTGGACAATTCGGCTATCGGCAGCACTTTGCTAAATTTAATCACAAATCCAAGTAATGGCAAAGGCTGTAATACAACGAGCCAAACAACAGCTTTAGCATCATTTTACATGAAGGAGGCAGCGCAGACTGCTGCTGAATGACTCCTGAAAAGTCGGCATAATGCACAATTTAGTAATTATAACACCATGAAGCCCATCTTGCAGCTGTGACAGCCAGTCTATTATTGCATCAGCAAAATGTACTTAAAGTAAAAGTGCTCATTATGCAGACAGTGTTACAGTGTAATATGATTAATAATTGTTTTAATCAAGAAATACATAAAGACATTTTAATGTTTTAGTTCAGCAAAGTGGAGCAAACTTTAGATAGATAGATTTAAAGTGAAAGTACACATTTAAAAAAAAGAAAAGAGCAATAATAAAATATATATAAACAATAGAATATTAATGAATGTTAGATGCATCTGAAAAATAACTAAATCTTTAGTGAAATGTAGTGAAGTATAAAATAAAATCAGATGGAAATACCCACAAAAAGCAGCCTACAAACACATTCACTTTGCATGTATAGCATTTGAGTTAATGTACTTAATTACGTCACCCCCTCAGTTTTCAGGAATGTTGAGTTTAGTTTTGGGTAAACAGGAAATCACTGAACTATTCACTGGTGATTTTGTGAAGCTCAGCTGTGAACTTTATTTGAGTTTCTGCAGTGAAGTGGTGAAGGTTTGTGCTCACTGATGCTTCAATAACATACTTTACCCACAGTGAGATCCAGTAATTGTTTAGTAACAGATGTTACGCTGTAAAACCTCAAGATTTACAGTAAATAACTGGCAACAATTATCCAGAAAGTTAGTGTAATTATTTTTTACAGTAGAAATTTACATTAAAATAACAACAAAAACAATGAAATACTTTGATTTTACCTTGTATTTAGGGTATTGGGTCGTCAACTGTATTTATAATACAGTAACTCTTCGACTAATGTGATTTTCTACAGTAAAATATGCAGAAATCTACTGTAATAAGTGTTTACAGCGAGTGTTTAACAGTAAATATGCATATTTCACAGCAAAGTTTTACAGTGTACTGGAAAAGATAATGTGAAAATGATGCTGTACGTTCTATTTGCTCAGCCTCAGAACACTGAATCTCATTCACCGATATCTTCCAAAGTGTTTTTCTTAACTTTATTCATGACGTGTTCTTAAATCACAGAGTTGTTCTCACCTGTGTTCTTATAATGATGAATCCATCGTCCTCGTAAATTAAAAGATTGGATCCTAATTAGTGGAGGCAAACTACCCACCAAGCCCTATAAAAGGGTGTGAAACTGCAGGGAAACAGAATCAGTATGGAAAAGTTGAGCAAAGTCTAGAAATAATACCCCTAATTTATGCAGGAAGTGAACACCAAACATGCCTTATAATTAAACCACTGAATATTAATTAATATGGTTCCCAGTTTACATAAATGATACGAATTATAGTGTTTATTTATTCTAAAAGATTTAGAAGAAGTTTTGTAAAATGAATATTAAATTTATTGTAAATTAAATGATATATTCAAATGCATCTGATCGTGAGGATCATTCGCTTTGATTGACAGGTGGACATCGACATGGCAGTGAAGGGGAAAGATGTCAAATAAAAAGGTGATTAATATGGTGTCAAACATGTTGATAACATTATGACAGAAGGAACTTTGTGCCACAATACGACACTATATGGGACATTTCTGGAGACTCAAAATGGTTTAGTCCACCCACAGGTGACAGGTGAGCTCAGATTGAATAGAGGCCAGAAGCGTTAAATCAGGAGGTGAATGAAACAACCAGTCATCACTATAATCTAAACTGATTGTAGCTTAAAACCCAATTTGTGTTAATTTTTAAATATTTTTCGACTCACATGCTTCAACAGGGCTTCACTGATATTAAACGTGTACAGGACAGAATTTAATGCTGCACCACTGCAGGTGGGTGAATGATGTTAGTGGTTGTCTTGTCATTGAATTTGGAGCTGATTTTGATTTTAAATATAAAGAAATGTTTTTTTGTAGGTTTGTTTTTTTGGTAAATGAAGTGAACAATATGACCAGAAAATCTTTATGATTTGTTTGAAGTTACTGACGCAATAAAGTCTCTCATCAGTTCACACTGATGGAGTGTTGACCAATCACATTTGAGCAGGCTGCGGTTGCTATGGTTGCCATTGGCCAAATGGCAAATAAATAATACCATTTGGCCAAAGAACCATTAGTCAAATGGTATCTTGGGACTTATGGGAGTTTATTTATTTATTTTTATCTTTAGTGGGACAATGAATATTGACCAATGAGTTCACCTCCAAAGGCCAAATCATCGTCACAGGTTCTAAATCTGGTGCAGGTCTCATCCATATAAAATCACTTCACTGATTCTAGATTCCACTGAAACATACAGAACACTCACATATAAGAGCATGTTCTGCTGCTGTGTTGTCCGGGAGGTCGCTCACATTACGGCAAATTGCAAATCCAGGCAGCAGGCGTTCCATTTTAAACAGGTGGCCACTCCCTGTTGTGTGTCCTCTAAAAAACAAGTGTGTCTAATTTAATGAAATATTGATGTTCCTGCGAGAGTTCTGTGATAAAAATCAAACACAACCTCCCACACAGCCGGATCCTTCTCCGTGGTCTGAGGGGGGTGATTACCAGCCTCTAACCAGGGAGGGTTACAGCGGAGGCAGACTAAGTGCTGCCTGCCACTTTTATGGCGTTATTACCACATGTCTCCTCGTCTTGGTGTTAACACGCTTTTTTTTTTGTAGCCTAATCCCATTACTTTTACCACTCAAATGGAATTCAGATGGAATGGTATCCTCCATTTTAAGAAACGACTCCAAACACAGCAGGCGGCTACATTCTCATCCCGGCTCTGCTGCGGAATTAGAATGACGCAGGCAGGAGCCAGAGGCGTATCAAATCATCATTACCAAATAGGAGCTTTTACCTCGCACATAACGTTTTTTTTTTTTTTCTCGCCGCGGCGTGTTCCACATCTCCAGCTTTCTGGGAGGAGAGGCCCCGAAAAACGCCACGCGGCTCTTCGGAGATTTGGGGGAGAAGCGTCGGTGGGTGTATTGGAGCAGGAAAAAAGTGGAAAGTAGCGGTGAGAGAATGAGAAGCAACCACTGCTGCTCTAGGCTCTGTGAACAGGCTTGCCATTGATTAAAACAGCAAGGTGTGCAATAAAGCGCAAGGCAAAGTGTTGCCTTCCATATGGACCCCCGGACCCTTAGGCTCTGGCCACCAATTGGGCCTTTCTGTCTTCCGCTGTTCCCCCTTTTCTCTTCCCTGCTTCCCCTCCGCTCTCCTTCGCTCCCCAGATGGTAGAAACAATTTTCCAGCCCTCTGTCTCTCTGTGTTGCTGCTGCTGTCCAACACTCTGCAGCCACAAAGGGCTCTGGCCCTGATTCAACCGTTTACTCCAGTAATTAACAGCACCCATACCACAACAATTACAGTCACTGGGATACTCCAAACACACATGTGCACACACACACACACGCACGAACGCAGCATTACCAGTGTGTCACAGTGTGAATTAGAAGGTAATAGCCAGAAGCTGTAAACATAAAATTAAAATAGTATGAACAGAAAAAGGTGAGAAGAACATGTTGGCACTACAGCAATGATTACCTCATAATTAGACGAGACAAAGCTCTCTCCCTATCTAGTGGCAAAACACTGTAATTACTGCCGTGACAGAAAATCAAAGGCTACTTTGTAAGCAGCAGGAAAAATTAACATTTCAGGCCCTCAAGCCGTATGTCCTGATTAGAAACGTATTAAATCAATGCATTGCTAACTGCTGGGCATAAATACGTCCCCTCATGAAGGGGTCTATAATTGCGAGAGCGGGAAAAAAAAAAAAGAAAGAAAAAAAGTGGGTTTCAATTTCACAAGGATGTTGCATTAATCGTAATGGCAGCATTATGTGGTAAACGTACAGGCCTTTTGTTATATGATGATGCACTTAAAGCGGCGCTGTTTCTTTTTTCAAATGTAATTTAGGTTGAAGATCAAAGCATGTTTTACATGAATTGTTTGGAGGCTTCTAACCTAATGTGTCTTTTAGAAGCAGCTATTGTTGATTCTACACAGAAGCATCTACTGTACTTTGTTTAATTCATGTCAGGAGACAATGATGAGATGGGTGACATTAAATCAAGGTCCATAATAACTTATTATTATTATTATCTACACAGCGGTGGATGAAGTACTCTCCAAATCCTTTACTTCTTTAAGTAAAAATAGAAATACTGTCATCAAAAACATGCCACAACAAGTCCTGAATTGAAAATGATACTTTATCCTTTGTATTCGTTCTATCAATGCTGCACCTTTTGTCTTCCTAGGTCAATATATAACATGAAGTAGCACCCACTTCATCTTCCATCTCATTACTACTCATTTTACTCTTCTGTCTGGAATTATATGTGAACAGACCATAAATGTGCTGTCAGGTTTTGAAAAAGGGGAAAATAAGCTGTGATATCAGGTTTACACGTGTGGAATTTTTTAATATATGTATATGTACATGTGTGTGTGTGTGTGTGTGTGTGTGTGTGACCCACCAAGTAGTGGTCGGGTCAAATTTGACCTGGAAAGACATGATGCATTAAGTAATTGTCATTAAATCCATATGCAAACACATATTTCTGATATAAAACATCTGAAAATGGGTCGAATCTGACTTGAGGACAACAGGAAGTATAAAAGTATTATCAGTAATTATTAGTAATCATTATATAGACTGTGCTATGTTATTATAGTATATTAAACTGTTTTTAAATATATGTTAGACTATTTTATTGTTTCAGTTCATCAATATGGAGAAATGACTACATATGTTGTAGATCTAAATACGATGTAAAGTAGACAATTAAAACACTCAAGTAAAATACTTCACTAAATACACTCAGTTACTTTCCACCGTCCATATGTGTCTGTGCAGCCTTCCTTTGTTTGCAGCCTTTTATTAGGTTTTTAAAAGATTGTGTTTATGTTTCTACCCGTTTCACTCAAGCTATTTAAGACTCATTTTGCTTTCTGCCTCTGAATGATTTGGAATATTAGGATTTGCATTCAGGTTGGTTGACTCAAGGTTAAATCAAAAGGAAATTAATCACGGGATAGCTGCCTCCTACAAAAACAAAATTAGCCAATTAAAATGCTGTTGATGAACTGACCCGGGTCAGGGCTGGAAACAACATAAAACCAGTTTTAGCATCACGGTTGTTACAGTAGCGGTGGGGGAAACAAGTCATTATGTGTAAATAGTTTAACATTTTACATTAAATGTCTGTTGCACTATTCCTTTTTTTTTTGTAAATCTTCTATGCATGTTGTGTAAAAGGTGGTAAATATAATGCAGGATTTCAAGATTAATCTACCCCAAAATCTCAAATTGACTAAAGTAAAACATTAAAATACTATGTACAATACATAAATACTAAAAATGTATTAAAATATATACTATAATAATATACACAATCTGCATAATGAGTACTTTAATTTTGATGAAAATACTTTAATGCATTTTACAAGTAACATAACTTTTACTTAAGCAACATTTTCAATTCAGGACTTATACTTTTCTATTTCTACCTTTAGTCAAGTGAGTCTTTTATCTCCAGCTGTACAGTAGAGAAATCTATATTTCAGATGGAATGAATCCATTCCATTTGCTTTATTTCAGGTAAGCGTCTATGACAAAAGGCTGTTAATTATCACACAGGTATGCGCCTCTTTAATCGTTTCAAGTGATGCAGACATATCACCTTGTAAATTTTCCAGGCCCAAACACCGGACCCGTGAGTCATCATAAACCACTTGGGCTGTGACCCACCTAGTGTCGGCTCCTGTTTAAATTGATAAAAGCTGCTGGTGGGAAACCAGCTGATCCCTGGCATCTTTAACATGCCCACAATAGGCTCCTTGGGAATACAACTAATTACTTCACATCTGTATTTATTTGATCCGCGTGGAATTCTCCCTTCTGTCACCAGTGCAGAGCCGTGCCAGCTTGGACTAACAGTGATTTATCTAAGTGACACTTCTGGCACAGATTCACATCAAAGCGGCGCCAGAATCAATAGGGGAAACATGGGGAAGATGGGGAGGAGGAACTTCTTTTTTTTTTCCCCTCAGCAAAACTGTCATGCATAAAACCCAGCAGCATAAATAAAGCAGGCCTGTGCTCGCAGGTTTGCTGAATCAGACGGGGAGGAAATAAGATACAAGCTGTTTGTTAATGGCAGCTTAAAGAAAGACTTTCACAACTACAGCATATTTTGGGAACTTTAGTCCGCAGCAATGATGAAGAGGCTCTGCCAACTTCATGCAAGAGCAGCTTCTAGTGACCTCTGTTGTACACTGAGTGAACTGCAAACACCTCAGCCTGTTGTGAACTGATGGTGGCCTGTGCAGTGAAGCAGCTCCAAGGACCTGAGGGCCGAGCTGCAGAAACACGAAATAGATGTTCAGAAGACAAGCAGAGCACTAAATATTTCTACAAAACTGTGTTCACGTTAGCGTCTGATCCCTACATCACACACACATCATCCTAATTAAAGCTAAAATAATAATAACCCGGCAGCCCATTCAGAGTTAATGAAACCGCATTATTGGGTTGAACCAAAGTCTAAAGGCCACTAGCGGCCCCTACAGGCTGCAATGTTCACTACACCCAGAAATATTCAATTATTGGACAGAATAAACAACATGCTGATGATTTATTTATTCTGAGACCCCGGGAGCTGAGGATGACATTGGAAGGAAAGGTCATGAATAAACATCATGGACTCAGTAAATGTCGCAGCGACTGCATTTTGGAATTTGCTCGGAGAGTTAGTTGCCAGTAAAGGTGAGATCCCGACCGACAGGAGAGATGTCGGTGCCCTGGAGCAAGGCACTTAATCCCCAACTGCTGCAGTGGAGTTGCTAAGTGGCTCTTGTACTTTAATCACTCTGGCATTTAAAATGTTGAAAATGAATAAGTGTTTTATATTCATGATAAAGAATGAACCAAAAAAAGGTGGGAAATAATACTATATAATATATTTTATCACAGGGAGGAGACGGTTCTGTCCTTATAGGATCCGAGTGTGAGTATTTAAAATAAAAATATTTTATTGATATTTAATGACAGACTTTAATAACCCAAAATAATAAAAAAAGAAAAATCCACTTTGCATTGATTGATGAAAAGTGACGCAATGTAAAACAGATTTATGAGAACTTTTGACTCAAATGCACATTAAAAGTTAAAGGTGCATGAAGGTTAAAATGTTGAAAAAACACTTCTTTCTACTGTAAAAATCCTACTTGTTTCCCTCTAGAAAAAATGAAGTTTCGATTTGTGACAGATCTGCATCTTCACAACCTTGAAGCCTTGAATGTGCTGGCTGCTCCCGGCAAAGCAGTCATATAGCTATATAGTTAATTTAAAACAAATTTACATCATAGTGTTGATTATTTAAACACAAGTTGGGAAAAAAGGAAGACTTTGACTTCTTAATTATTCTTGTTCACACTGCATTTCCCCGGCACACAGTCGCCTTAAGTGCAAATAAAGTCTCCCATCTGTTTGTAATTACAACTACGTAATTTCAGTCGTTGTGGCTAATCATTTTGACTGCACATTCGATTAAAACAAATGCAGCGATGGTGCATCGGAAGCATTGGAGTGGTGGAATTTTCCGAGCAAAACCTTTTGTGCTACATAAAGATGTGAGTGGGAAACATAAAGATGTGAACAGAAAATTATAGCGGATTAAATCCGGCTGCAAAAAGGCTGAAAATGTTGAAAAGCTCGTCGCAGGCCAACTGGCTCCATACCAAATCCTTTATAGCCCATTTCCATAAGAGCTTAAAATTACACCACTGCTAGAGAGCTTTTCCTGCTAGCTTATGTGATGCTTTTTATTTGCCTAATCCCCAAATTAAATGATGTTTGACACAAGAAATTTTAAACCTCATGTCATCAAGCCTGTGCTCTCATCGTGCCTTATTTCCCTGTGGTGTCCATGCAATAGGACAGGCAGGCTGCATGGCAGGCTACTTCAATAAAAGGAGTTGAGAAACGTCATGTAACATCACTTTACTGTGTCTCTATGTAAGCTAACGACATTATGAACCCCGGGGCAATGGTGAAAGCTAATGACGGGAGGATGATGGCAACACAATGTTGCCATAGAAGACAATTTCCAGTGGCTTGCCAGATGTTAAAACATCTAAATGTGCATTGATCAGTGACAGGAGAGCCCAGAGAGATTTTATCATTTGCCCAAAAAGAAAACAGGGTTTGACTCGGTCCCTCCTCAGTTTTAACAGGAACGGAGCAAAGCAGAGATGATATGATTTAAATTAATTACACATGTAAAAACATCTAGTCTCAATTAATTCAGTTAGCCTGCATCATGATTCCATTGGCAATGGGGGTAGATTAGATGGTGTAATTAACAGAAAAATAACATGACACACACACAAACACACACTGAACATAATTAAAAAGTGATCAGCTTCCTCAAACAGACAGTTTTGACTTAAGAACTATTGGCCTTGTTTTAATAAAGACACATTTTAAAGGTCCAGTGCAGCAAATTCAGCAGCTTGGAGCGGAACAGACTTGGCAGAAATGGAATATAGTATTCAGAAGTATGTTTAATTATCAAATACTTCAATCAAGATGAGAATTGTTGTGTGTTTATTACCTTAGATTGAGCTGTTTTATCTACAAAGCCCTCTAGACAAGTCTAGTAAAGTCCTTCACATCATACTTAAGGAAAAACTCCTTAAAAAAACTTAAAGGGGGGGAAAAGGAGGAAGAAACCTCAGGAGGAGTCACAGAGGATGGACAGGCTACAATAGATGACGTGTGCACAGGATGGAATACAATACATTTAGAACAGGAAAAGAGTTGAATAAGATATTAATTAGGATAACATAAATATATTGACTCCTATACTAAATACAGATTTCAGTGGCTGCACTGCAGCATGGTGTGTGGATGAGAAAACACAGGGCAGAATTCTAGGACCAGATTTAAAAATGGTACATCAGTCGAACATGAGTGTTACAGATGGAAGAAAAAAGGAGAATCTCATCACTGTACAACAATGTTCTAGTCCAGGGCCAGAACTAACTAAACTTCATCAAAAGGGAAAGTTTTTAACCTTTTCTTAAATGTAAGAAGGGTGTCTTCTCCCTTAACTGAAACGGGAAGATGATTCCACAGGAGAGGAGCCTGATAGTTGAAGGCTCTGCCTCCCATTTTAATTTCAGAAATCCTGGATTCTGGATCAACGTGTGCAGTGAAGTATATATCATGATTAAAAATGAGTCCCAGATTTCTAGAGACAGACTTTCACATGTTTATTTATTTATTATTATCTCTCCACTTTAGGTTCTCCTACACACTGGGAGTACTCTGTTAGTTGCAATCACAAGAAACTTAAAGTTAAATCGCCTTTTGTGATATATTTACCAGTGAAACAAACTATAAAGATTGAACAGTTTGAACAAGAGGGATTTTAATAATAAAATCCTCATATTAAATTGGACTCCAAAACATACCTTTGGCATTTATAAATGGGTCAAATTAAGCACTCTGATTGGTTCTTAGGTGGTATATTAAGCATACATCATGGCTACAATTCCAGTTCATTTACACAATTCAGTATCACTCCATGTCTGAGAAGAAAAACAAACTTGTTGAGTCAGTCAATCAACTTGAGCTAATACTTTCTAAAGATTTCAGTATTAAGTGTTTTAAGTATTTAGTAAACTGATGTAGAACTGTATTGGACTGTATTAAAATATGGAACCTGTGAACAAGTTATTATCTTGAACCCTTCACCTAAAAGAAGATCTAGTATTGTGTACTTGGAGCTGTTAATAATAAATCATTGCTACTCGAATAACATTTAGCAGTTGCAAGTTGTAGCTGGAGCCAATTTGAGATATTTGGGGTGGATTAATTGTAATATTATTGCATTAATAGTACTGCACTACTCAAGCTGTCAGATAAATGGAGTGAAATATGAAGTAGCATCTAGTCCTGAACTGAAGTACAGTACTAGAGTGTGTCACATCCTATATTGATTTGTGCTTGATGGAGTCTGACCTGTTTTGAGGAATCACAATGATAATTTGCATTTCGTCCTTCATCATCAGTCAGACAACATCCACAATGACAGCGATCTGTGGAGAATAAATAAATAGCAGCATCTTTATGGACACCCAGCTGAATCCAGACCAGTGGGAATGACAAGAGCAGCCTCCTTCTCCTCAGCTACACAGAAGATGACATCCGAGTGACGATACATTTACCCAATAAACAAGCAATTAACCCATGCTATCGGCCTCTAATCAGGAATCCGCTGCGGAGCTACCTGGTTCCCGCTTTGCTTGCATCTCGGCCTCCATTTTGGCAGCGGAGCCTTTTTGGAGGGAAAACATGGAACATCTGGTGGCAGCAGACAGGGGCTGGCGCTACACGATGGGAGAACAAGTGCCTGAAAGCTTCATTATGTCCCAGCTGTTGGGCTTTGCTGTTGCCCTCAGCAAAAACAACGTGGCGGGACGATGTTCCTGGCAAACGCGCCGCCGACTCGTCCAAGCGAGACCTCTTTTCTTGTTGTGTTTCGCAGGGAAACGTGAGCTGGAGCCGTCGGTGGATGTGTAGTGTTTGTTTTTTCAGGGTGAGGCGACCTGTGCGGAACAGAGGGAGGAAACGCCAGCGTGTCGCTCAGAAAACATGCGAGATGAAATGTGAGATTGTTGAAGTTTTTGCTCATGAGGTTTCTTTTTCCTTTCTTTTTCTTTTTTGACATGCAACAAAAGCTCACATCTAGGAAACCGGGGACTCTGAGTCCACAGAGAAAATCCTAAAATCCCCCCCAAGAAAACTATCCTCAGCCCCATCTGGATGTTCACATGGATTTTTAACGTGAAACCTCTTTAATCAGTTTCTACTAGTTTGAATTCTAGAGGGAGAAAGAGAGAGAGAAAGAACCTCTCAGGATGAAAATATCCTGAATGATGAACAGTGAAGGAATCCTAACCAAAGACAACAACTCCCATGATCCCACGCTACTTTATGACATCATCGTCTCCATCTTTTGTTGCTGTTTTGATCTGATAACAGTGGAAAAGCACATATTGTTCGTTTAAAACATCACATATTCCAAAAAGAAATGACTCAGAATCCCATAATGCAACGCTTCATCTATAATAGATCTGTAAACTACGGTTATGCAACATCACACCTGTCAGTGAAGGCACAATCTAATCTGAAATCTCCATATATTGCTCACCGCTACAGAAATCTATTGCCTGAGTAAACAGAGAACAGATTTCAGACATGAATTCAGACCATGTGTCCAAAGATTAAAGGTGCAGCTGTGATTCTGCCTCGTTTCCTACTTTGTTTCCTTCCTTGTTTCCTGCTTCCAACTTTTCCTCTTTCCTGTGGTTTCCGTACGGCAGCAGCAGAGCTTTGCTCTCTCAGGTTGGACAGCTTGTTCAAGTCGAATGCTATTAGTTCTGGGTCAGTGCCCGGGCTTCCTCTACACCCCAACAACACCTTTTCACCAGGCAGGGATTCCAACCACCATTAATCAGAGTGGTGACAGCCCATGGGTGTCAGTAAATGTGTTTCCTACCATTCTCCTTTCCTGCTCTTTTTTATTGCTTTCAGGATTGTTTGACCGGTTCGTCTGGGTTTTCATGTTGCTGCTTCGCCGTGGACTTTATAACTTTCTTATTTTTTTTATCAGAATTCAACACTATAGCGTTCAAGTACAAGTCAGCGTGGTGCAGTTGCAGCGCTGCAGTTTGAACAGGGGTGAAACAGCATATTGACGGAAAAAAAAGAGGGAACAAAGCAGAAAATTGCTTCAAGCTTCTTTTTTTGTTCTTGTTTTACGCTACACAAAACATTTTCTTACAACCAACTTGCATCTGAGGATTTCAGAAGCTGATTTTTGCACTGAATATACATGTGTGAATGTAACGAAGTACTGAAATTAATACTTAAATTGTCAAGACCAGAATGGGACACAGGACTCAGGCACAGAGTGGGATTGACAAACAGCAGGCTTTATTGAGTACTATATGAACACATGGAGGTAATGGGGAACAGGTGGACACAATTGGAAATCAGGGAAGACAATCAGACCGGTGGCACATGAGGAAGGGCAAGTGACCTGAAACAAGAGGAGAGTTACTTTTCAAAATAAAACAGGAAATGACCAGACATGGAGACAAAACAAAAAAACAGCTGGTACATTATCGTTCAAAAGTTTGGGGTCACTGAGACAATTTTGTGTTTTCCATGAAAAGCCACACTTATTTACCACCATGATTTGTAAAATTAATAGAAAGTTCAATCAACACAAATAATCATTTTTGTCCTTCGACCTTTGCTTTCATCAAAGGAAGGTCAGTTTTATAGCTTCTTTAAGCAGCTAAAGTGTTTTCAGCTGTACTTACATGTTAGCATCAAGAGTTTTCTAATCATCCATTAACCTTCTGATGCAATGAGCAAACACATTGTTCCATTAGAACACTGCAGTGATAGTTGCTGGAAATGAGCCTCTATACATCTATGTAGATGTTGATGCACCAAAAACCAGACATTTGCAGCTAGAATAGTCATTTACCACATTAGCAATGTATAGAGTGCATTGCATCTGATTAGATTAAAGTTATCTTCATTTCTTTCAAAAATAAGGAAATTTCTAATTGACCCCAAACTTTTGAACAGTACTGTGAGATACACTTATATATAATCTATTATGATACAGTATTTTTACTATTAATCCACCCAAAGTATCTTAAAGAACAGATGTGTTGGCCAGGTGCGTCTGAATGTCTGAATGTTGTTGAACAAACGTCTACTCAGATGAGGCAGCGTGACAGTTTCTTCTCCTGTGTGGTGGTGCAGCTGACAGTGGAGACGAGTGTTGGCATGCACAGTAGCTGCTGCCTTGTGTGTGTGTGTGTGGTGTGTGTGTGTGTGTGTGTGTGTGTGTGTGTGTGTGTGTGTGTGACAGGCAGGCATTGGGCCAACAGCAGCCAGGTGGAGAAGTGGGTGCATACCTGGGTTGGTGTGCAGGGCCTGGGTGCCGCTGTCCACAGACAGCTGTCATGCGGCCGCCCGTGGATGTGAAGTGGGGTTGGTGGCCGCTGAATGCTGATGATGCTGCAGTCTGCGCTTTATTTCCTGCCTGGCAGATGGAGCCGCAACAACCGACCAATGACAGACATGAAAATAACCTGGAGCCACAGAAGTAAACAGAGAGCAGGAGGAAGAGTGCGGATGTGACGATGGTGGAGGGAGAGGAGGAGAGATGTTCTTTGTTGTTCCTGCCTTCTGTTCATTGTTGGAACAGTGATTTTGGTTATTATTATTATTAGTAGTTGTATTTTCCATAAACATTTTTCATGTCATATTTTCTTACTTTAATGCTCAATTTACTTCATTGGCCAATTTAAACTCAAGTGGGCCAGGCCAGTAAAAATATATGTAAAAAATATATTATTTTATAAAAATCTTTAATTATTAGATATAGTAAATGAATGAATTTACTTTACATAATATAATTTACAAAACAGGAGGGATGTCCTAAAAAAATACTGCAATTTCAACAAAAAACTCACTTATTCCATATGAGGTCGGTCTACTATTTCAATTTAAAACATGTTATTTCCTACCTTACAAACCATTTACAAATCAATACTGTAAATATTTTATCTGAAAGATATTGACTGACTTTACATTTCTATAAAGAAACAGGAAGTGTTTTTTTTGTCACACATTGTACAGTCACTCATTGGTCCGGGTCAAGGCCGGTCCTGGCCCCCAGGCCACATGTTTGACACCCCTGCTCTAATGTTTTACACCTGTCTGTGTTTATGCACTTTAAAATAAAGAGAGAGAGGAAGAGGGGAAGCCACGAAACAAATGGTGACCTTTGCAAAGATGGATTTGTTTCCCCTCAAAATGCTGCGGCTGTCAACGCCTCCTCCAGAATGACCTTCACGTTCATCTGTTCGTCTTCGTGGCCACTCATCAACACTAAGTCGTGACAGCCTGAGCCGTGTTCCCGCCGCCCCTGTCGATGCTCGGAGCCCTTTCATTCAGTCATGTTCATTTAATCACTATTAGCTGTAATCATATGGGCTCACAGGGCCACACTAACAGGCTCGTGGATATGATTCTTCAATCAGCTTGAGCGAGTGATGAATGCAGAAGGCTGTTCTTTGGTCCAAATGTGAACCTTGGCTCTTCCATCATTTCTGGAGTCCAAAATGACCGAAATATTTGTGCTGTTTATTGAATCTTCGCCTTTATTCAGTGTTATTTGCAGGTCAAATATCACATGTGAAGCTGCTGTTTTTGCAGAGTTAGAAGCGTTAAAAAAACAGTTTGTTGCATTTGTGAAATGTCATTTTATGTCATTTTATAGACACACACAGATTTTTTGCTACACTTTGCCACTTCCCTTTGCTTTATATGAAGTTGTGATGTCACTAACATGATGTATTTGTGGTTTTAAGAACCAATAACTCATCTCAGTGTAGTTCAACATTCCATCTCTGAAGCTTCTCTCTGCTGCTCTAGAAAGAACAGGTATGTCTGTCCTATTAATATTCATGAGCCTCTCCTCTGATTGGTTGTAATGGGTGGTGGGACTATATAGTTGTGACATCACAATTTCAATGCAATTCTCTGTGGATTGAGAGTCAACTAGAGATGCTGCAGCACAGGCTGGAACTGAAGCTCTGGGCTGCTCCTAAATGTTGTGCACATGTTTTCAAATTGACAGTTTGAAGTTGTTCATTTGCGTGTTTTTCTTTTCTTCATAATCAGAAATCTGGGTTTACGTCATCTGCCCTCATGTCCTCTCACTGTCAAACAAGTAAAAATGCTTCATGAAATACTTTAAATAAGTTTAAATGTCCCATATCTGTAGTTTCTTGGCTTCTATCTGAAGTGGCGGCTGGAGGGTCGAGCTAGAAGCCTCGACTGGTGGTAGGAGCTACTGTGTGACATCACAAAGTCAAGGAAGTACTGACTTTTGTTTCTAAATCCATGCTCTGTGGATTTCTCTGTTTTTCTGAGTGTTTTATGCATGGAACAGGTTTTAATTTTTAACCACCAGACCTAAAACTTCATGATCATTTGCATGAAATTGGACCTTTAATAGAGCTCAATCTGAATCAGGGCCATCAGTAATCAGTGCAGACAGCAGGTGGCAGCGTTGAGCTGAAATACAGCATTTATTATCATCAGTTTCCTGTTGCGTGATACTCACACAACCCAAACTAAAACCCTAACATGGTCATATATAGTTGCTGTGTCTGTTTCTCATCTGGCTACTCTGCTATATTTACAGCCATGTTAATAAATATGCACCGTCTGTGTCATACACCGATAAAATAAGGACCCTCCAGCTGTCCACTCATTCTCCATTTAAAGAGCTTGTTGTGTCTGAGTGGAATAAATCATGTATGAATGATTGATTGTCTCTCAGACGGGACCACTCCCCTGTTTTCTCAGACCTGATAGCAGCTACAGTCCTGGGTGACTGAGATTTATTGGACAGAATTCATCCAGCCTCCTGCACCTTGACTCCAATCTGTCATGATGCTTATATCATCTCTGCCAGGCAATAAAATAAGTACTATATACATCCACATTCTCTTTATTTCTTTGTCAGGTTTTCTATGAACTCTATTTCTGCAGAAGAAAACTTGTTTCATCTGTGTTTTGCATTTAGTATTGGAATGTAATTAAACATTGAAAAGATGATTTGTTCGGTTCCACCCTGCTCTTAGTACATACAACAGTCATTTTGTGTGTCCTCAGATAATTTCATTACCTGAGGATAATCTATTTTTACAGTATGCACATGCACACACATATACAGTCTCAATGAATGAGTCATACTTGCCCCGTCTTTGTCTGCCTTTAACTGTCTTTGACTCTCCAGGAAACTGCAGTTAATTACTAAATGCTTGTGTCGTCTGGAATGTCGTGGAGACAGAACTTGACTTTGTTGGAAAAACTGACCCAAATTTGCTGCTTCACCTTTTGATGTTATCACACAATGGAGGCAACTATCTCTGTAACCGAGTACATTTACTCCAGTACTCAAGTACAATTAAGGTATTGTACTTTACTGGAGTATTTCCATGTGTTGCTACTTTTCAGAGGGAAATAACATTTAATTGACAGCTACATGTCAGATGCTGACAAAGTTTTAAAATACAAGAGTTAGATCACATTTCACATGTCTATGAGCTGTTATCAGCTCCACTAGCTCTTCTTTCCTCTACAATTAATCATCCCATGACCCCTCAGATTTATTAGGTGACCTCTTGGAGGGGCCAGACCCCCGGGTTGGGAACCTCTGGACTCAATTAGCTAAATAAATACATGAAATAGTTCAAACATCAAACAGTAAAATCTGCCCCCAGATGCCTCAGTATTAATATTCTAATATTGCTGTATATACGTCAGTGTAAAAGTACTTCTTCCACTAGACTGTGAAGGAGCAGAGTGAAACCTGGCTCGGCTCCTGTAACCACTCGCTTCGACAATTGATTTTTTTTTCATCATGCAGCCAAAGTATTTGTCAGCACAGTGAAGTGGTTTCTGAAGTCGTCCGGCCCTGTTTACCTCCAGGGCATCAGAACAAAGCCTGCCTTCATACTCCAACCTCCGCCGAGTCTCTGTGACAGCACAGACGCTTATGGTCTGCATTAGCTTGTAATGTAAATGGAGAAACAAGAGAGCGTCTGCTCTGGGCCTGTAATTACTGTTTCTGTCTGCTTCTGAGGACCAAATTATCCACCACAGACGAGGAAATCCCCAAACTACAGACAGACAAGACAGACAGAGGACCAAAACCTGATGATGTCTGCAGACAGAGCATGAAGAAGAGCCTCCGAGTACATTTCTCCTACCAGAACTTCATATAAATACAGTTCTTGGTACTTGGTTGCTGTAATGTTCCAACTGAAACCAATTAAGCACTTTTGAGATACTTGCACTTCACTTGAGTATTTTGGGAGGCTGTGACTCAGTGGTAGAGCAGTCATCCACTGGTTGGAGGATCTGCGGTTCGATTCCCGGATCATCTCCATGTGGATGTGTCCTTGGGCAAGATATTTCACCCCGATGGTTGTGCATGAATGAATAATTATCTTCCTGATGTGTGAATCAGTGTGTGAATGAACACTTGTATTGTAAAGCACTCTTGAGTGGTTGAAATAACTAGAAAAGCTCTATACAAATGCAGCACAATGATAAATTGAAATTTAAAAATACTCTTACATGTATTAAGCGATGTATTATACTATAATAATAATATAATCCCAGTCTGCATAAAGGCTACTTTCTACTTAGCTTTACTTGATGTTGAGTATTTTTTAAGTAAAGGATCTGAGTACTTCATCCCTCACTTGGCAGCTTGGCCCCAGTATCACCACAAGATATAGATTTTATTCAACAATCATAAACAAAAATATAAAGCATCACATCAACTTTTTATAGGCAGAGAAAAATATAGGATATAATTTTATACAAGACATCTAAAAAGACCAATTCCGAGCACAAAAGCGTACATCACAACTAATAAGGGGAAACACATAAGCACTATTACTTGAAGAGTGTATAAAACAAATTTTCCCTCCTGGGTAATTACATTGACTGTGGGATTAAAGCCTCTTAGGCCTGTAGAAGCTCTACAGAGCTGTCCTGCCTCAGATTAGTAGATGCTACTGTTTCTGAGACAATCCCATACCATCGTTTGAATAGCAAATCATCATCATTTGAAGAGAAAATCTGCTTTAAGAGTAAAATCACATGGCTTTGCAGTTCTCATGAGTCCCAACAATGTTAAATATTAGCACCACTGGGCTGACATCAACATCAGACACTGGCTAAAGTAAATAAATCATGTTGTCCATGTTCACCAGCTGTGTCTTTGTCTCGTGTTTGGGAACCAGAAGGAAATGGAACCACCTCCACACAGCAGGTGGCTGAAAGGAAACGGGACCAAAGCTAAAATCTGCTTCTCTATTCCAGCAGCAAAAAAAAAAAAGCTCTTCCCCTAAATGAAACTCTGCTTTTTGTTTCTTCTCCTGCTGGCAAAACCATCAACATTATAAAGGTTAATGGTCACACATGTATATACTACATGTACATTAACCTAAACAGATGTCAGGACATGAGACTCTGAGGAGCTACTGATATTTACAAGCCTCCGTCTATCTAAACATTTCCCTTTGTAAAGAGCTGTGCTTTGCACTGAAACTGCCCCGTCTTCACAGGTAGAAAAATACTTTTGTTTGTTTCAGGTTGTGAATCCACAAACCTTCAGCAGTATTTCTATATCATCATCATGCAAAAACACTTGGAGCGGAAAAAAAAAAACATTATCACCTTATTGTCCTACAAAAATAATTGGTAGCAAAATAGACTTTAAAGTCTCAAGAGTCATCCTGTTCACTGGTTTCTGTACATATTCCAGCTGTGCTTTGTTTTTACAGTCCTGAGTGTGCAAAAAGATGATATCACTAATGGCTAAAAATAAGACCAATGTCGTGGGCTGCTGAGAAAATTAAAATAGCAAAGACATCTTCCTGCTCTCGTTACACTTCAGAACATTCTCTCTCTCTCTCTGTATATATATATCAGTGGGAACTTTCATGATATTGCGATTATATCACGATACTTGGACTATGATAACGATATTATACAGTTGTGTGATAATCAATATATTAAAAGACAATTCACAATATCTGTGAAGTACATAAACGCATAGTAAACTATATAAAGAAGAAAAATTACCTTTCAAAAGGCTGTTGCACATCAATTTATATATATATACATGTGTATATATAGGATTGATATGTAGCATTAGTGTATCCGTTATGCATCATGAGAGTAAGTATCGTGATATATCACAGTATCAATATTCTGTCAGACCTCTAATATATATTATCAGACACTAAGTCAAACTGCTGTGTGTCGTCTCCTCACTTATATTTTGGAAATACAAAATACTATTTCACAAAAGTGCATTTGATGTATGCCACTGTCTTTAAGTACTAATGCATGGTTTTATTATAATAACTTGTTGCTGCTCTACGATTGGGCCGATATCACAATGTCACAAAAATATAATGGTATTGATAATATAAAAAAAGGCAATCTAGGCACTTGAAATTAAGATAGGAAAAACGGAAGGAAATAATTGATGTGAAACGCCTTTATTGTAGTGGCTAAATAATTAAAACAGCCAACAACATGTTTTGAGTTTGAGATGTCAAAACAAGTTAATTTGTCTCAATCTTTAGGGCCTGGTTTGCCTTTTTTGCGTTAACGTTCTATTGTTTTCTCTGCTCTGCTATCATAATTTGTTTTGTATTTAATCTTTCAATTATTATTGAAATTTAGTGTATATTGTAGAGCAGGCAGAGTAGCAAAATGAAGCTCAAACTAACAGAAATTAATTTGAAAACATTGTGAAAAAATGTCGGATATGGTGGAAATACTGCCATATTTGGATGTATCGGCCCAAGGCTAGTATGGATTCCTGCTCCGTCTGAAACATCAAAGTGCCACAGAACAGACGAGCAGAAGGAATGGACTGATGACAACAACACGGAGCAAATTTAAGAAGGAAAAAGACGACTGGTTGTTTGAGTAACTACACAAACAGGCGGCTGAAACGTCTGAAAAGAGACTGAGATGGGGCAAAAGCTTCAATTGAAGACTAACTAACTCCTTTTATAATTTGTTCACCTGCAGTTAAACAGCACATAGTAAGGAAAGTTGTTAGTATGAAACCTTAAACCAATGACAGTATATTCCTTCACAAACGCTGGTTGAACATTTCCATTGGGTCACATTTGTAAATGTCTTCATAACCTATAAATGCCCGAATACAGAAACCAGGTTAAGTGAAATGCATTTAACATGATCTGACACATGCTTTTACAAAATCGTTACTAATGCTTAGAAAATTAAATTCATTATTTATAAATTCCACTGTTTACTGTACAAAAACATGACAATCATGAAAAATGAGTTTTCAACAGAATAATGATGAAAATAAGAATCTCTTAATTGAAAAAAAAAAAATCCTCCCATTGCTACAGCCTTCCTGGCACTTAATGTGGTTGCCATAACAATTGCCATCAAAAATAATCATGGAGATCATACTAACATGGTATTGCGTTAATGCACTTGTCCCCTTTTGCCACAAACAACATTTATATAAAAAGTGCTACTGACAGCTGATGGGGAGGGAGGAGAAATAACAGAGGGAGGACTGGCTGAAATGGCTCGTCGTCTCTCGTGTTCTCGTCTGTGTGCAAGTCTGTGTTTTTAGTCACCGACAGAATACGTGACGTACAGGAAGTGGGTGCGTTAAGAGGGTTCCCTAGGAGACGCTGGAGCAGCGGATGCTGGGGGAGCCCATCTGTGTGAGCACCTTGTCGAGCCACTGCAGGGGCCCGTTGAGGTGCAGCTCGATCCAGCAGGGGGTGCTGGTCACCGTCTGTCGCCTGGGAGACGGGAGGAGAAACAGATGTGAGGAGGCAACTAGTTAACAGTGGGGTTTGTATGAATAAATGCACAACGTTTATTTTTCCTCAAAGTGCAACTAATTTTATTTCAGGCCTCCTGTGATGCACAGGCAGACATCTGGGCCTTGGAAAACTCAGAAAAGCCAAAACCGCAAAAACTGGATGAGTTTATGTGAGGTTTTAATCCCAGTGAAAACAAATTTGAAGATCAGTTTCATTTCAAACAAGCTTAAGTAGTGAAAAACAATCATCTCTTGTGTATTTATTCTTTCCTTTTCTATGTGAAATAGCCGGAAAGCCGTGTTTTGAAAAACTTTGTTACCGTTGCTTAATAAACCTTAATAAAAAGGTTAGGTAACCTAAAGTAGACATTCATTCTTCCATGATCGCCACATCATTTGGCTCTTTCCTTATTTCCTGCAACTTTCATATAAAAACCAGGATTGCTTTTCCCACTTAGAAAGCAGCGGCTGATGTGTTCACAGAGAAATGCATGAGGTGGGCGGAGCTTAGTGACAGCTCTTGTGCCTGAAGTTGCAGATGAAAGGCATCAGCTGCAGAAAACACATTTCTATGGTTTTATCTAATTCATGATTTGTGAAGCTGTTTTGGATTACACTGACAGGAAGCTTCTATTTGTATAAATCAGGCACAATTATAATTCTTTTTTACATGTGTTCATGTGCTTTTTGTTGTGTATGTGAGAGAGGAGCTCATGGGATAAAAGTTTTAAACCGACAGCAGACAGCCTGGGAACTGAGCCCGGGGAAGAGGAGGAGGTGTGGGTGGAGCGGGAGGAGGCCCGGCCGGTCCAGTAACCTGAATCCTGTTACTAAGTGTCTCCACATGTCAGCGTTGGGTCTGAACAGGACTGGTGAGCAGCACAAACCCTTCCTCCCTGATGGAAACCTCCCGTGCAGCAGAGCCAACTTTCAGCCAATTACCGGCTCCCCCTTTTTTTTTTTTTTTAATCCTGTCTCCGCCTCTCTTACTATCAGTGAGTCACGGTGGAAAACAGGGCGGGACTGGAAGAGGGAAAGTCTGACATCTCTTTTTGACACAGCACATGTGTGTTTGTTTAAAAATAGTCGGCCGTGCCAACTGGGGCCTGTTTCTATCGATGATTGATTTGGCGACGTCACGCTCCGGATCCGCCGGAGTGTGAGCACACATGCCTGTGGGCTGGAGGAGCGGGGGCGGCCGGATTGTTGGACGTGATTCACAGTCGTTTTGTCGTTTGTCTGCGTTTGCATAGGACGTTTTCTGAGCTGATAATGTGGCTGACAGGCTGGTTCAGCCGTGTCCTGGTTGGTTTTACTGTTTAGGAGCTAAATGAGATGCTGAGAGGTGACAGGGGACTAGAGACGGGTGTTTTTGTTACCAGTTCCTAATTGGGTCAATACCAGAGTTTAGTTCTTCTATTGGTATTTATCATTATTTTTTTTCTGTCATTTCAACAACTAATTATGATAAAATGTTCCACAGTCATGGCCGACAGGGCAAAACATACAAAAGTGTGAAAATGCAGCTAAATAGCGAAGAGGCTAAGGTTAAAAGGACAGTTTTGTGTTTATAACACTGCAAGGTAACTTTGTTTTTTTGTTTGTCTCTTTAGAATAATTTAATTCATCTGATTCTCTATAAAGTTTTATGGTTCAATATAGTTCAGAGTCAATAAAATCAATTTAAAAACATTTATATATTGGGATATTATTATTGCATATGGTGGGAATATTGCCATATTATGATATATCGGCCCAAGGCTAGTATGGCCTTGGGCACAGACAGGCAGAAGATTTAGACTGATTACAATAATACACTGATTATTAATTACAGTAATTACACAAGCAGGTATCTGAAAAGTCTTATAACATACAGTGACTAGAACAGACTCAGCTGTGACCTATTTTATGGCATTTTTTATTGTTTTTATTGTTGTTGCCCTTTTATAATTTTCTTCTTCTTGCCCTTTTTGTCAACCAGCCAACCAGCTCAACCAAGTGCACCTGATGTTTAAATCTGCTAAATTGACAGGATTAGAGCTGGTTTGCTTGATAAATGAGGAACCATAAGACCACATTATGATGTGTTCAAGGTCCGGTTAGTAAAATGCAAAGTAAATCATCATGGTGTGTTCAAATGTAACATTAGGAGTGGAAAATATAGCTTTTTGGAGCGAAACATGAATAAATACAGTTGTTTGAGCTTCACCTGTACTCGGCTCCCCAGCCCTTGACGAAGCTCATGCGGATGGTGCACATCCTGGTGAGCTGGTACACGGCCTCAAAGCCCTGGTTCACTGACTGGGCCAGAAGGGCAGCAAACTCCTGGTTATTGAAGATCTTCAGGTTACATCCTGGAGGGAAAAAAGTAGAGAAACGCGACATTAGACGACCAAGACAACAACCGGAGGTCAGGTCACACTCCACCTGCTCTCACCAGGCTGTGAAACAGGATGTGAGACACAGATGTTGGCGAGATTTGGGACAAAAGCGACACGTGTTGGGAGATGTACAATTTTAATCGTCTATTGAGTTCCTAAAAAACAAATAAATACTTTGCAAAGACAGAGCTCAGACAACAAAGTGCAATGGACGTCTTCCACATTCTGTCAACAAGCCTCCGTTATGTAACATTCCTGAAATTTAGAAATCATGTGTTATTGGTTTTCTGTGGAGAGTTGAAAACCAGACTTGGCTACAGAGGACATCACTGGACTGATGATCCAGCAGCTAGATGTGGCCTATTTCTTTTCTGAATCATCAATTTAAAATAATTAACTTTATTTAAAT
Organism: Lepturacanthus savala; assembly: GCA_030544235.1. Lineage (NCBI taxonomy): Eukaryota > Metazoa > Chordata > Actinopteri > Scombriformes > Trichiuridae > Lepturacanthus > Lepturacanthus savala. Next base: position 4,583,922 of record CM060462.1, on the reverse strand, counting down.
TGGCTTGCTAGCAAGGTCTTCCAATGGCAAGTCAGTTTTGCCACAGACAGAGAAAGTACTCAGACTGGCACATGTGTGTTTGTCAGCGCATCAACTTCTCCAACTTCAACTGGTTTTCTAATGAAGTTTATCGGAGCCACAAAAAACACACTGTGAAAGAAAAGAAACTTTTCTTATGATCACAAGGGGAACAGCCGCATTGTTTTTGTCTATGCTGACCTCTGACCTATAGTTTGCCTCCCATAGAAGGTGCTGGTCTGACCTCTGGGAGCAGTTTGAAGTTCAGTAGTCGTGTTTCCATCAATGCATTTCAATGCTTTTTGAAAAGTAGACAGAAACAGCAAAAATCAAATAAAAGGTTTTACTCACACTTAAGGAGGTTTTTGGCTTTTTTATAAAAAGAGTAAATGAGCTGAATGTGATAAGGAAACAACTTTGAAGTAGGTTCTGACAGTAAATATGTAACTGACGTGACTGATCAGCTGTTTCCTCTGTTGCAAACATGCATTTTTTTGTCTTTGTCTCCTGACAGACTGAAATGGGATCAACACTAATTTACATTTGAGAACTATTACAACTCACCCAAATGAAACAAATTCCTTTAGGATCTCTACATTTCTCTCCCATAAACTCCTAACTGCTACCTGTTCTACTCAGTTCATCACGGCCATGCGTGCACGGCCGGCACCATCTTCTTACCAAACTACACGTTGCCTGTTTATTCTCCAAACTACTTGACAGAAACACAACTTGCTCACATTTTTCCTTTTGTGAGATTCCAACGATTCTCTTAACAAGTAGATGAAAACCTTTGAAAACCTTTTTGACATGTGGACTGGAGAATCTGTCAATCGACAGACAATCATGCAATTTGCTGATGATTAGTTCAAACTCCTGAGTCACAGCTGCTCACATTTCTCTCTATTTCCACTTCTTCCTTTGATTTTTCTGTCTACCAGTCACCCTCACTCACTCCCAACTCTTATTTTTCCCCCTTTTTCTCTCTTTATTCAATTCTCTCTCCCTATTTATATCTCTTTCTGTTTCCAACCACTTGTCAAGTGACTTTTAAGCTTTGTCTGGCAGAAAAGAAAATGTGAATTAGTTGTATTTCCAAAATCTGGTCTGGAGTAGGGTTGCCCATTTCATACAGTTTCCTTAATCGATAGTTGAACACATTAACAATTATTTGATTAATCGTGACATTTTTATACATCAGTTATGTACATTTTGAATCAGTTAAATTCTTACTGGTAATCAATCAAGCAGTAATTAATATAATAATTCTTCTACAAGAAAAAAAACAGGAGATTTTTTTTCAATTGGGCAAATTATAATACTTTTTTAATGTCAGCTATTGCTGATCATGTTTCATGCCATGTTGTAACGAAGACAAAGAAATGCTTTTTATAGAAATATCTGGGAAAACAGTCAGGTTAAATGTTCCCTATGTCACTGTTTCCATTCCACATTTAGCTCATTAACTCTTTGTAGAAAAACATCAAATCTTCCTCAAGTGACTCTTAACATTCTTTTTGCAATTTTGTTTGCTGTGTCTTGTCATTTCCATCCAACTTTTGTAATGAAACACTTCAACAGTCCTGAACATCCTCTCCCTGCCTGTTGCTGAACACACCTGGAGGGATCTTGCAGACGGTGGCAGGGTGCCAGCCGTAGCGCTGGTTACAGTTGGGGCTCTGGACAAAGATGGCGCTGTCGCTGAGGCATTCGGCGAACACTTCTCCTCCGATGTAGTACAGTCGCACGCCACGGCCTTGAAGGGAGCAAAGACGGATAAAACTCACACTGCGCTGAATAGAGTAACGTATTATAGGACCTGTACAATCTAAGTAAGTGAAATGCGTGTGTGATTGTGTCTCCTACCGATGTGTCTGCGTGTTAACTCCACAGCTGCGTTGCGGTTGACGTTGGACAACAAACCCAGACAGAAACGCTCCGAGTTAGAGGGGTCCGTGAAGCCGTCCACTGTCAGCGAGGGCTGCGAGGCGTGGAAGGTCTCTCCTACCCGCTGGTTCAGCTCGTAGTAGGAAATGGAGCACCAGAAAGCCGGCTCACAGTACGTCACCGGCTGGAGATCTGACACGGAGACACAGAGAAACACAGCGTTCGCTTACAGTCAACCAGGATAGAAAATACAGGCTAAAGAGCCGGAAGGTTTGAGTTTAGGAGTTTAGTAGCAGGATTTAGGATCAGCAGAATGTGTAATTTCTGTTTTATTTCATATTAATATTATAACCTTATAATAACACCACTATAATGTCTGTTCTATTTAATAACACCACTGCCAGTATTATCGTTAATTTATTAAGGAATGATCCATCTGCACACTTGTTGTCACACTTTATCTTCTTGTTACTTGTTTTATCTAATTGTACTTATTGTATGTACATACATATGTATGTATTTATTAGGGGTCACGGTACACAGAAGCAGTCAAATCAAACCCTTTCATATAGTGCTGTATTATACATTTAACCTGTTAAGGCCCTGAAAACCTATGGACCCATAAAACCTGAGGTTTTCTGGAAAACAGCAGCTAGTTGTCAACATCTAGTAAAAAGCTGATATTTCAACCTCTGTAGCAGATACAAACAAAATTCAAAAAGCATTTGAGAGCTCACACATGTGGCTTTCATATAAACTATGGTTTATTTGTGCAAATCATATATATCATATATAAAATCAAAATATATTAAAACTAATAACACAAATAACAAACAAATACAGAACACACACAGGAATAAAGAGGCCTGATATATAAAGGTATAAGCTCTGAAATAGAGAATAACAGGTGGAACAGACATGATAAAGTGTCCATTCAAATAAAATTAATAAAAAGTGGCAGACAGTGTTGATGTCAGTCAAACCACAGTCATCTCACATGAAGCCATGATAATGTTTGCAGGGATCTGACACTATTACAGCTGCAGGTTATTCTGGAGGTGTAGATATGACTATACTATACTATACATTACTATAAAAGTCATTAATTCAATATCAATAAAATGTTATTTATATAGCATGTTAACAGACATAGTGTGTAACAACAGTAAATTTACTTATTATTTTTGTTATTATTATATTATTATTACCTCCAGATTATCACAATCTGTTTGGAGGGGTTAATGTTGAAAAGTCCGATGAAAGTTTTCATCTCTGTCACCGTCACATTGGCGACTAATCTGTAAAAATCTTCTCAAATACTGCAGCGGAGTTGCGTCTGCAGGTAAATCATATTGAGTCGTGGTGTCCGGGTGCGTTATTGCTGTGTTGTTACTGTTTTGTGTGAAGAAAAAAAGCTCTGATTCACCTCAGGTGAAGTTAGGGTGTGAATGACATGAATTATGAGCCTATCGGAGGCAGAGAAGGGTGCGTATTGACTGAAAGACACTCTCTCACGTGTGTTTTAATGAGTAATGATGTGTTTGATTGGCTATGAGTCCGGAAATAGTCGGACGTTTCTGCTTTCCCGGCATTAAGGATGGCATGCTTGCATGCGCTCCCGGTTTAAATGGGTTAGTTAAAACAAACTGCAAACACAGACTGTTTTTATGTTGGTTGATGTCAAATAAAAAGGTTCAATGAGCTCCATTTTTTTTTTGTTATGAAAATACTAGAAAATAAATACTGACAATGAGTGTTTCAGTCACTTTGGCCTAAGGCTGACGCATGTAAACGTCTTTTACTGCCGCGCTGTGCTGATTGACGTGTTTGGGTGACGTTGTCTGATCTGCGTCAGCATGTCGGCCTCATTTCCAACCACATACCAAACAACTGTCTTACAGCATAGTCACACTAATAAATTACTGTTAACTCCAGCACTTTCACCTGGTGTGTGTGTCGGTGTGTGTACACATCCCTCTTTACACACACACGCAGTGAAAAAATGAAACTCACTAAATAACCTGTCTTGAAGAGTTGCTGTTGCGCATCTCTTTCTCTCTGCTGTCGCCTGACTGGCCTGCTGATTCTCAGTGAGGGCGGGTCTGTGTGTGTGTGTGTGTCTGTGTGTGTGTGTGTCTGTGTGTGTGTGTTGCACACATCCAGAGAGGTAAATGACGCAGGTTGACAGCTACACGTGTTACATTACTGTAAGTGCAATAAAAATAATTGAATCAACACACGTCAGATCAGAACATTACAATGTCCGAGGTTCACTGGACAATGACTCAGCCATCAGCGAGGGACGATGGCATCGGTCATTGGCCCAACCCTAGACTGACTCAGGCGTATTCCTCGCACTAAACCATGACGTCTGCACCATGACGGTTTGGGATGAACACGTGTACCGTTACACACCGAACACGTACGTATGTATGTTGGATTTTGTCTTAGAACCCCTCCATTGAAACTGCGATGATTCAACACCTAAATAAAGAGAAACGCGGCGCAAAGAATGTTGAGGAAGAGGAGAAACGGGTGAGTGCGGGGAAGAGAAGATGAAGGGGTGGACGTAGCAGGGAAGAAAACACCACCAAACCAAAGAAAACATTAGGTTGAGCTTGCGTCACAAAATGTCAAAACCCATATGCCGTTTCCCAGAAGCTTTAACGAGACGACATGTGGAAACTCAACCCTCACTGGTGGGACGCTGGAGCCAAAATGGTCAAATTACAGGCTTATCCATGATAGTTTTCAGTAACTTCAGCTGGTTCTGGTAATTTGCTCTTTTTTCCCCTCACACGGCCACCGTCTAACAACTTCAACATTCTGGCCTTGGCTTTGAAGTGTAGAACGGAGCTGGACAACGCTGCCAAACGAAACCGGTGCGATTTTGTTATTTCACCAGTCGCTCTTTGGCCAAGCCCCCTGGCGTTTTTCCGTCCTGATAGAATAAACATAGGATATTGTCATTGATGTCGGTGTGGGCTGAACTGTGTCTCGGCCTGTTGAACAGCTCACACAGCGAAGAGGAGACAAAGGCTTCTTTCATCACCTGGTTTCCTCTTACACAAATCAAACAAGGAACTCCCACTGGGGAGATGCACCATGGAAACGTTTGTCGACAATGAAAAGGCAGACACACAAACAAATACTTGCACACATACGCACTCGCAGAGTCTTTACCTAAGTTGCTATGTGTGGGTGAAACAGAGTTAGGTGACAGGTTCGGGGAACCTGTGTCCATGCTGTGGGTCATCTGGTGATCGCTGGTCTCTCCATCCTCACTGAGGTAGCCTGGCGGAGGCGTTTCTGAGACACACACACAACAAAACAAGACCACAAAATCAGATTTATGGCAAAAATATACATATGCATCTCTAGTGCAGATTTTTATTTTAGTTTTTTACAGTTTTCAGTTTTTGTTTTTCCTGTTGCGAGTCCAAGCTACTTTTCCCTGCTTTGCTTACTCTATAATATACTCTGACGTTGTGGTAATATAAAAGTTTATGGAGAAGCAGTGTTCAGTTTTTATGCTCCACATATCTGGATTAAACTCCCAGAAAACTGCAGGTCTGCTGCAACTCTCAGCTCTTTTATATTGAGACTGCAGAGAAAATAGTAAGTATAACAATACAATTATCATATTGTGCTTTGAAGCTTTTTCAACAACTACAGGCCCACATGAGATAATCATCTTTTACCAAAGAAGATTGAAGGACTTTTATATCCCTTCATCTCCAAGTTGGCAGAAAGGGGAAATATAAAGGCCTGAGTCTGTGTCCAGCAGCGACTCCAGATGATTGATGATTGAAAAACTGTCCAACCACCAGAGCAAAAATCAACTTGGATCACTGCCTTATCCATGGCCCATGTATAATGGCTTGGGCCAATTTAGAAAGCTGTTGGTACCTGGTATGTAGTTGCTCTGTGGTTCGATGCCAGCGGGGAAGTTGGTGTTTTCTGGGATTGAATGGCTGTAGTCATCCAGAGGAGGAAACTCAGTGGGGATCTCTGTGTGTCTGGGCACCAGCACTGGAGGGAGTACTGTACGATGGACACACACACACACACACACACACACAAAATAAAATAAAACAGTTAAATAAGTGACACTCGAGGCTTGGTGACAGACTTGTGAATTTTGGGTGATTAAGTCTAATCAATCAATCAATCGATCATCTTTATCTGTCAGTGAAATGTGCTCCCGTCAGTTCAGTCGATTGTAATAATGGTAATTAATGAATATTAATTAAAGCTGAAAGTTAAAATCTGCTAAATAAAGAAAATATAATAATCAAAAACAACTGTCTTGGAAAAACAGCAGATCAGTTTACAGGTTGGGGCAGGGATCTGTTCAAACAATAAAACTTTATCTTTTAAATTCTTGGAAACATTTTTTGTTTTTAAAGACATGTTAAAACCATAAAAGTGTCTGCAGAGAAGCCGAGCCCACTCGTTACATCATACCTGGTGTCTCTACTCTCTGGTAGTGGTAGGGGTTGACGCACACCTCGTCCTTCTTTGTGTGGAAGGCGTACTCACACAGCTCCACCGCCCGCAGCTCATGGTGAGACTGCAGGTCGGGCCAGCGCCACAGACGACAGTAGATAACGTGGGGCAGGCCTTTTCTGTGGGAAACCTGCAGGCGGCCATCCAGAGACCTGGAGGGGATCACAGGAAATCACAGACGTCTGTGAGCAGACAGAGAGCTTTGCAGCGCACCGATGAAACACTCTCCTAAAAACAGTCACACTCAAATAGAATAAAACATTATTTTATTTTATATTCTGTCTGACACACACAACCTAATGAGGCAAAAACCTAAATAAAACAACTAAAAAACATACAAAAATAAATAAGAAATAACCAACAAATAGGTACCGGCAGGCAAAAAATAAGTAGGTAATAAAGAGAAATAAAATCAGCCCTCCCTCCATCCCATATCAAACAATTGGGTTTGTGTTGTTTTGTGTGACTTTTGTTAATTCAGGTCCCAGCTGCGTGAACACTGGTTATGAGGTGAGGTCTAATAATAAACCAGCAGTAATGTGATTACAGTATGTGAAACAGGGATTTCATTGTGTTTTGTAACATCTGCACTCATGTAGTACATAAACACTTGCTGGTAGGATGACGGCTTATAAGCGTCAGATAGTAATGAGTGCTGGTTTGATGCTGCGGACTGACATAATGGGCTCGTATCTTATAATCTCTGAGCACAATGACCCATGAAAGAGGTAAAAAAACACTCATTATCTTATGCAAGGGCCAGCGTCCACATATACTGAGTCTTTCTGACTCGCCCGCTCTCACACATACAGAGGAAGGGTCAAAGGCTTAAGTTAAAGCCCTTCAGAAGAACAACAAATGTCAGTCCCCAAATAACAAGGCAGTGTCCCGTCCTACTCCTGAAAGCTCAGCGCCGCCTATTCTGGGTCAAACCATTGTACATCCCACATGCCGGGAATGGCGTTTTAATTTTTCATGGCAAGAGCTTTCATTCACTGCTTCTGTACTTTAAAAGGGGCCGGTGGGGTGGGTGTGTGCATGTCTTCTTTGGGGAGGGGGGCTTGAAATTGTAAATGGTGTCTGAGTACTTTATGTGCAGGCAAGCATGCAGAAGCAAACAGCTCAAGAGGCACGCTATCTTTAAAGGCTTTAAAGATGAATGTGTCTGAGGGGGATCTGCAGACGTCTTTGTGACCCGATCACAAGAGAGTTTCCACCTTCTCCAAAGATGAGCTTGTGTGACGTGTCGTACTCGGGAGCTTAAATCTCTAACACTGGACACATTTCGACCATCACAACACTGTTTTCCCGCCCAGCTTTAATTCACACTCATTCATGAATCAGAGTTAAAATAATAGGTGTTTTCATACGATTTACAGGCTGAAATTCAGTTGTCGAAATAGAACAATAACTGTATTATGCACCATAGAGCGATTCTGTGATAATCTATATATTACAAGAGAGTTCATCTATGATACGTCATCATATATATATAAATATAAAATACCCTTACTACCCCTCAAACCTCAAAATGCAGTAGTTATGTATTTATTCACTGCAATGAGATGTCAATTTCACAGCATTCAGGCCTAAGTTACTCTTTTTAAAGATTTATATTTTATGTTAGTGTAATTTTGCAAAACCAATATTTGTCCATCCCCACAAAAAGCATGCAAGAAGGTCTAACTCATGATTCTTTGATCACCTTTTCTCTTCCTTGTTTTATATGATATTAGGTGATATTATCTGTATTAAGCCCTGTCCTCAATGATAACACATTTAGGAAATCTCAGAGTGAGCAACAACACTCTCATCCTGCTGACACAACAAAAAAAGGAAGTGAGCAGTCATAACAATATTTTTTTTACCTGTTTTATCATGACTAAGAATATAAAAATAGATTCAGTCGTTGTAGTAAGTGATGGCTCATGAAAACCAAGTGTTTGGTGTCTAATCAAAGGGAACAAACAGAGCTGCCCGCCCCTCAGTGTCTCTCCAGAGGGAACAAACTAAACAGGAACTCCTTGTGTTACTATTACTAATCACATAGAAAATCCTGCAGAAAATGCTTTGTGAATACTTCAGTGTTGAGTGTTTGATGTCAGAGTTTGTAGTAAAGCACCGAGTTAATTCTGTTAATTGTTTTTTGTTGTGTTTGTGAGGATCTACTGAGGTCACTGTTCCTCTTTGCTGTTGCAGATTTCATGTGTTTGGCATATTTAACAATGTTTATGACTAATGTACGAGCAATTCAGGCCACGTTGAATCCATCTCAGCTGCTTTAAAAAGTAAAATGTGGTAATGCTAGTTAATATTTAATTTAATGTCATAAATTGAACGCGAATAGAACGTGAAGACAGTTATTAGCTGTGAAATAGTGAACCGTGATAAATCGTCCAAAACTCATGATGACACGAGGGAAACACATGAAAAAGTGCGTCTGCAAAGAGGAACGGTGATCACATGTGCAAACCAAACTAACAATGCTTTTTAAGTATCCACAAAATGGCAAATTATAAGCTCCAGAGAGGAAAAATCTTTTTTCCCCCAAAATATTTTTGGAGCTGAAAACGTAGAAGAAAAAAACACAAAAGAAAAGTCTTTGAATGTAGGGTTAGGGTTCGATGGTCAGGCGGGGCTGATCTGATGTCAGCGGTGTGTGTTGTGGGTGTTTGGTGGGACTAGACTCTACGTGGGCTGACACAGACATACATAAACTGCAGTGGCATTTCTGTATATTATTATTGTTATTACTGGATACTGGGTGTACTGGTTGGTGTCCTTTTCTTTGTAAAGCTCCTTCCAGTCAGCATTTATGGAGAGAAGGCTTACAGCAAAGTTATGATTTCAGTCACTAACACTTGTTTTAATATATATAAATGTAAAATAAATAGGAAATAATGATTTGCATTTGAAATAATAATGTTTTTCTTTAAAGTTTGCAGACCTTTGGCATTCTAGCTGTTAATTTATTGAGTATATATAGTATATAGTCATTTACCACATTAGCATTGTACAGAGTGTATTTCTGTGTATTAATTTTAATAATAAATAAGGACATTTCTAAGTGGCTCCAAACCTTTGAATGGTAATGTATATATAGTGCAGTGCCTGTTTAGAACAGGTTGATCAGTTCGCTCCCAGTATTGATTGTGTTGCTACTGCAGCATTCTTGAGATCTGTTCTTCTGATCGACTTCACAGTTTACACTTCACTCCCTTAGGTCCTCAGCAATACACTCACCAAGTGTGAAGTCGATAGGATGAACAGCTCTGCAGGTATGCAAAGGAAAGTCATAAATATTTAATAAGTCATGGATTGTACTTTTACCACTGAGGTTGTTGGCAAAGCCGTGTTTTCAGTTTGCAAAGAACACGAGGCTGTGTATTAGACCAAAGTTTGAATAATACTGAAATCTATTGGAAAATGAGAAGGTCATTACTATTTTTGTTTTATTGAAGTTTTCTTTTACAAAAAACATCAGTCCTGTACAGTAGGTTGAAAGACTGAAGAAAAAGTGTACAATTAATTTAATCTAGTGGTAAAATTAGAGGTCATAGCATGAGACTATTTTTATTCTTTTAATTTCCCACCCCCTGGGATAATTGTTTAAATGGTACAGTATATTCCACAGTGTTCAGAGACCATGATTACTCTCTTATATCCTGTTTTTTTGTTATCTCATTTATCTAAGGAAAACAAAAAGACACAACAAACAGCAACAGACTAAACACTGAACGCCACAGGTCAAGACATGCACTATACCCCCCTCTCTGCTGAGTGACTCACTTTATTGGAGGGATTTATGATGGTACGTTCAAATGAGAGTTGATGAGAAACACCTTCTGCACAGTAACATCACTCCTGCACGCTGTCAGGCCTCAGCTTGTTGTTTAGAAGATGAGCCGGTAGCACTGTCTAAACAGGCAACTTCAAGTCCTGCACAACACTTTAAAATGGTTTGGAGCTCAGAGTTCCTCAGCTATGTGCTGGTGGGGGGAGCTATGACCCCAAATTCCCTGCTGGGCTCCTGTGTCTGTGTTTGCGTGTGTGTGTGTTAGCTCCAGACTGAGGATTTGAAGTATATGGGCGGGATCCGAAGGCTTCCAAGAATCCGGGCCAGACGTTTCAACCTCTAACTCTTCCCTACAGCAACAGAAGCTGACCCACAAAACTCACCACTTAAAGTTTAAGTCCCAACTCACACTGAAACATATGGATAGATACCACTGACGGAGGCCTGTGAAAATGAACAATGTGTAATTTAAGGACTATTTAAGGAGTGATGTGTCATTAGATGAGTGTGTGATATATACTTATATCCAGTAGTATAGTGTATCTTTACCATGAAATCTGTAGATTCTCTTATTAACTGATAACTCATTGTAGAAGCTGGTAGCAGGATGATTAATCCAAATGGGATTTTGATCTCTGAACATGAACTTAACAGATGACAGTGAAAAGGTTCATGTTCAGATTATGTTTTCTAATCAGAGATAAATCATTTGGTCAATAAAATAAAATAAAAAATGTAAAAACAATTTTTAAAAATTCATAAAATCCTCAAACTCAAGATGTTGACATCAACCTACACCAAACAAAATGGAATATTGTGATATATATCATCACAGCAGATGGGGTGGTGGAAAATAATATTTTAAAAAAATAATATTGCTTTTATTTTGTGTTGTAATAAAAAAAATGGCTGTACTGTGCTGTTATTGTTGTACTTGTACATGTTTCAGTATTTTTTATGAATTATAAGAACTGAGAGTTGCATTTGATCAACCAAAAAATAGGGTTCTTATTATTTACCTTAAGGTTTGGGAATTAAAAATAATAAAATTAGTACAAGTAAATATATATTCTATGTAAATAGAAATAGAATATCCTTCAGTGTTATATTGAAATATTGCAATGTTTCCACCATGTGCAATATTAGTAGTATTATAGTACTGTAGCTGCTGCAATTCAAGTACGTCAATAGAATTATAATTCAATTTACACGTTTTTTTTTTTATTTTAGATGTTTTTTCCCTCTTTCTGATTGAGAGTGGGAGGTGAGGCATTGACATTCTATCAGGCATGAAAATAAAAGTTAAAATACAAAAATTAAAGACACAAATGTCTATTGTGTATATTTTTTTTTCCACAGGGGAAACTGTGTCAACAACATCGTGTTTCATGACCCACAGCAGTCGAGGCTGAACCTGACCTTGAAGCCCAACACACACACACACACACACACACAAACACACACACACACACACACACACACACACACACACACACACCAAACTACACTATATTTTACACATTTACATAATCAGTGTAAAAGGAGTGTTTGGTTGCAATATGAGACTGGATAGACAAATGTAGATTTGTGTATGTGTGTGTGTGTGTGTGTGTGTGTGTGTGTGTGTGTGTGGGCGTGTGTGTGTGTGTGTGTGTGTGTGCATGTAAGGCACAGAATCGACTCAGACAGATCAGATTGAGCTTCCCAGAGATGGAAGGAGGGGGGCAAAACAAACACTCTGAGGCCCAGTTACTCTCAGAGACACAAACATATACCAGGCAGCGCTGCACATACACATGCACAAGCACACACGTGCACACACACGCGAGCACACACACACACACTCTCTCCTTTTGGGCTCAGATCTTTTGACATAGACTTTTACAACTTACTGCCAAGTTTCAAACCCAAATGAAAGTCTAAACTCACTAAAAAGAAGCCAGAAGTCGCTGTGAGACGTTAAAGGCCTTTTCACATTCTGTTCTTGTTTTCTGATGTTGCTCATTAGGCTGAAGTATAATTAGACTTTTTAAAGTTGGACTGTAGTGTTGAAGCCAATGAAAGCCATTAAATGTGTTTTTCTTTTCTTTTTGGCAATTCTATATGCCTGCAGCAGGCATATAATCATCAGAACCTCCAGCAACAATCTGTTCTATATGTGCACACAGGGGGGATGAAGAAGTGGGGGATGGATGAAGAAAGGAGGCTGCTGCCGGACAATAGGACTGACAGACTGTCTCAACAGCTCAGGGCAGCTCAGAGTCTGTGGCTGGGCCCCCTAAACCCCCTCCCCTCTCCTCCGTCTGTCCCACTGTCCTGACCTCCAGCCTCCATCCCATCACTGGGTGAGGGGTGGTGGTGGGGGCGGGGGCGGGGACGGGGGGTAGACGGCTGAAATGGCCTTTGTGCCTTTCATAAAGTTTGCGGCCAGTCTGTCGAGCCATGACCAACAGAGCTGCCGTCCAATGAGAGCTGACGGCTACTGTCGTCCAATAACAACACAGGGAGAGACGGATCCGTCATTAATTCTGGAAAAGGAAGTCAGTCGGGAAAATCACTGTAATAAAATCTAATATCTTTATGTACAACATCCATCTAATTATAATGCAAGGAATCACATCGCACATCTGGACATCTGTTCTTCTTAATGGCTGGGAAACAAGGAAGTGCAGTAACGCTATAACAAACAACTTCACAATCTGGACTAAAACTTTTGAACCTTGAGTTTTATAATCATTTTTTCTTGTTTCCTGATTATTGTAGATACAGACAAATCCACCTATATAAGCCATAAACATATTTTCCATAAACTTTTGCTGTCGCTGACCTTCAAATATGCTCCAATGCTCTGGGCAGGGCTTTATTTACAAAACAAAAGTCATATCTTCTGAATGCTTTGTGCTATTGCAACCACATTTGATGAACATGCGTAGATATGGTGTTTCAGTGACCAGTGGTTCCTGCAGCACTTTATAGTTAAAGCAGCCGCCTCTGCAACAAATGCCCCCACCTCACCTACATCCCTCCGAAAAAAAAAAGAACATCCTGCATCCCTGCATGCATAGTAATGTAACATCTCTTAAAAACCACATGCTAAGACATTAGCCGGTTTAGCTGCTTTATTCTTCATGCTAACACAGGCTACTGTGGCCAGTGTTTAACAACAGTTCTTGTTGTTAATGATGCACAAATAAATTATTGAACTTTAACAGCTTTGTTGTTGTCTCATACCCCTAATAGTTGTCTCTGTAGTTCCATCATGTAAATATAAAAGAGGAATTTCTCTGTCTGTTTGACATGGCCGTTGTATTGCTGAGTATTTCTCAAAAAACTCTTATTGACTTACTTTATATTTAAGCAACTCAACCCTACTTAAAACACAGCATGTCATGTGGCTGCACTGCACTCTGGATCTACTTAGACTGCCAGTACTTCTGTATCATTACGGTTTTGTAACGATGAGACTTCTTAAAGGCAGATGTTAAAGATTACGGCTTTGGGAATTTTCTTTTTTTATTTATCCCAGTCTTTGGTTTATTTTATCATTCAGCAGCTATAAACCTGATCACACAAAGAATGCTCAAAACGTACAATTCTTGGCCTGTGAGGACATTCCAGCAGTGCTGCAACTCACACAGAGGAACATATTCCACACACACACCTCCCACTCTCTCTGGAAAAGCTATCAGACTTCTCTTTTTGCTTTGAAAAGAAGGGAGGGGTGAAAGAAGAGAACCAAGAATAGAGTGTGAGAGAAAAGCAAGTCTGACCATGGCCCACAGGTGATATCATAGGGCTGGAGTGTGCTGGGACCAGTGAAGGAGGGCCGAATGTGAAATCAGAAACCAGCAGACAGACGACTGGCAAGGATCGACTGCAAATAACAGTCTGGGCTCGAAAGAGTGGGGAGACGATGGAGGACTGGGAACCATTAGTTTTATTGCTAATAGTCAATGAGCTGAGCAGCTTGCTTCTCTCTGAATCAAAATGATGAATGACTGAAAATATTCCAGATGCAAGACATCAATAAATTCTCTCCACAGTCCAGTTAATTCTTTCCTACAGTAGGGCAGGTTTATTCATTCTTTTTTAAACAAGAATCCCACATCCACCATCTGTGGAAGATATCCCTCAACAAGAAGTGACATTTATACCATCACAACCTCACCATATTTTATCTGTTAAATAGCTGGTATCAACTCACTACGGGAAATTACAATTACTACTTGGCACCCGTTTACCTAACTTAAATCAACTGAGCTTCACTGAACCTGAAATTTAAGTTTTTATGTTTATATTTTGACACATTTGGAAATGTTAAATGGCTTTTCCATGCTTGGTAACCAATGAATCCACTGAGAAATGAAGACAGCCTGCAATGAGCAAAGAGCCAAGACATTTAAGGTGAATTAGCTCCAGCTGATAGAATCTTGTGCCGACGATGTCGTCATTTTAACCAGCGACTGCAGTTGTGAGCTGCTTCCTGTATGTTTTATGTTACCCTTTGTGTAACGAAAAAGAGACAAGACAATTGAACAATTTAAGAAGAAATGTACTTATGTCAGAGATTTAACAAATCTCAGGGGTTTCCTGAGAGCACCCGAGCCAAAGTTATTTAAAATCAGAGCATCAAAACTAACTAAACCTTTCCCAGATCTGATGTTTGTATTAAGTCCCCAGTCGACTTATTTTCTAACATTTTCTACGAAATGGATATGGTAATAATACTGGTTCAAAATTACTTTTAAACATAAATATTTTCTCAGTAGAGGGCCCCCAATCCCCCACTAAATACATGCACTTTAGTCTTCCATAAACCTAAAAATAAAACTGGAATCTGAACACATCCCTCCATTCATACATATATACTGTATACACCCATACAGTGATTATTCTAGTCAGTGTTGTGGACAGAATAGGGTAGAATAGGATAACCCTGCATGTATGAGGGGTTCCCATTTCTTATTTAGAATTCTAGATCTTCTTATTCATATAATCTGCATATATATGGATTACGAGAGGAAATCAGAGGTTGTAGCTAAATAAATTCTAGTCAGATTTCACTAGAATTTTACAACCTCATATAATACACCCAGTGAACTGAGTTTAAACCATTAAGTAATGAATTCTGAAAAGATTTTCACTTTTAGATATTTTATTGGAGTACGTATATGAAACCCATGTCCAAAATCAGCAGACATTCTGTCATTGTGTTACAAATTATAGTGAAAGTGAATTATTCCCATTTTGGCTGGAGACCCCCCTGGAAGCCCCTCAAGGACTCTTGTGGGCCCCCAGACCACTCTTTGAGCTACACTTTAGATTTCTCCTCTGCTACTTTGCCTGAAGTGGTGCTCTCGTCGCACTGCAGGAGCAGATTCAAGCACAAATGTTTCAGAACACCTAATAAAACAAGAGATTCTTGTCTTTGACTCATCTAACATAACTTTGACTATTCACTTCCAAACCCCCTCAGCTGTCTATCACTCTCTTTCTGTATTTCAAAGCGTTGACTTATACTCGAGGCTTAGAAGTAATCCCCCCCCCCCTCTTCTTAAACCCTGCTCCTTCATGTCAACTTGTTTTCCCACACATATCCAGCTGTAGTCCAGCACCCGGAGCAGCAGCAGTGGTGGTGGTGGTAGTGGCCAGTGGAGCACAAAGGCAGGCTTGTTGTCTGCTGAACATGTCTGTGTGTACGTAAGTGTGTGTGTGTGTGTGTGTGTTTCTACGTGCACGCGCACTCCCCCGCAGATAGAGAGACGGCCAGGGCCAAGTGGAGGCAGAGCTGTCTCTCTACCCCCCCGACACCCTCCCACCCCACTCCTGGTGCAAGCCGCAAACCAAACAGCAGCCCACGCCCTCCTCAAGGCCCCGGCAGGCAGGGAGAGCATTCCTCTGAGCTGACTAACCACACACACACACACACACACAAATATGTATGATGATATAAAACCCCTATATTAGTTTCACTGTTCCCCTTATTGAAGCACCCTAAATGCAGCTATCACTTTTTATTTATAATAAACAGTGAACATACACAACAATATTGAAATAAATTAACTGTTTTCAGCCCCATTATGACAAGTCTTTTTCAGAAGTATCTGCAATAAAAAAACATATATCCGCTTAATCATCAGATATCGTTGGTAGATAACACCACTGAGAGACAGTAAACAATAGCATGGAAGTGTTTCCCTGCAGTAGCAGGCAGGTGAAGCCGCTGAGCTTTGACTCATTCAGCTTCTTAAAGGTCAAAACTATTCGGTTACAAGGTAAACACAACAACACGTAACGTAGTTTAAAACACACACACTCACACACACACACACCTCTGTCTGCAGACACAGCATTAGCCCTTTTCTGTCAAGCAGATGGAGGAATGACAAAGAATGACAGGAATCCTGAAACCGACTGAAGAGGAAACTTCTTACCGTCATTAGAGCGGCTCGCCACCCACAGACAGACAACACACATAAACTCTCCGTGACCTGCTGTATCGCAGCCCTCTCGAACAATGCTGTCTCAGGTGACTCAGGTGTGCCACTTAACATGAAAGCTGAGTGAGAGTGTGTGTGTGTCTGTGCGTGCGTGTGTGTGTTGATAAAGGTGAGAACAAACAGAGATAGAGATAAAGCAATACTATATTGATTAAGATTCTGATTGTAATCCCTGGCATCCGGAAGTGCTGCTTGTAGCTAACCGCTAATACACTCAACACTGGACTCCCTTGGGTCCTCAGCAAAAACACCCACCAAGTGTGAATTTGATCTAATGGACGGTTCTCAAGATTCATGCTATGGATTCAGACAGATTCCTTCCTGATGATGCTGTTACAGCGCCACCTATTGGCTGAATGGCACCAAAATTGTCATGATAACCCATACATCAGATCTACACACGTCGACCGGATGAGGTAAGAATGACACAAAGGGTCAGATACAGAAAAAACTGTCTGGAATATCAAAAATCTGATATAGACTAAAGAAAGACTGAGAAAACAGATACATGTGTCTGTTTTTTTAATAGCACCACAATCTGGCCAATCTGCACCAAATGCAAATGTCAAGATATGTGACACAAATTCAGAATGACACCATCAAAATAGTTGCAGGTAACCTTTCCATTGATCAACAAATTGATTAACCAACCAACTACTTCAGCTCTGCTCCCTTCCCAATATCAAAAGTAGGCTAAGTTGTTTAAAAAGAAATGCTGTTAGCAGCTGTCCTGATGACATAGGGGTTAAAGTATTTGCTGCATGTCCCTTTCTCTCTCTCTCCTCATTTCCAATCATCTCTCTACTGTTCACTTTTTATTAAAGACATACACATGTCGTAAACACAACTAAAAAGAAACAAAGGAGGTGTTGAATGTAAATGTTTAATGCATCAATAAATGATTTTCCTCTGCCATTTTTAGACGTTGAACTAACGATTACTTATCTATTAATTAGATAATTAATCGTTTGACCAAGGAAATTGTTTCCCAGAGCCCGAGGGAAAGTTAATCTTTTATCTTTTATTCCAACAAAGAATCCACACCCCAAAGGTATTTGCTATTATAGAAGACTAAAACCAACAGATACTTCAAGTTTGAGAAGCTGTTCAAAAATGTCTCAAAAAGATTGACTCTAACAGGGTTTACATCAGCTTTTAAACTTGACTGAACTGACTGAATGTACTGAGAAAACAAAAGCATTGAATATAAAAACTAACAACACTGATGAAACTGAGAGTGAAACACAAACAAGCATTAGCACATTCATGATTCAGACTTAACGCACACAGGAAGCACAGATTGCTGCAGCAGCTCTGAAGCTACATGACAGGATGTGAAGGAGGGCTGTGCCACCTAATGTACACTATCACAGTTCAGTGCAACAGTACAGTACAACACTGTATTACTGTATAGGTGGAATATGCAGGTCCACACACTGTGTTGTTGATGAGTGTCTGGTGTATGTTATGTAGTCAGACAGGAACCTGTAGACACGTCTCTTGAAAATGAAGTGCTGTCTGGCTGAATGATAAACTACTTCTATCTCTGCTATTAGCCCTTTTTTTTGCCCGAGGCCACAGTAACCACAGTCTCCTCCTGATAAGCCAGGGAATCCAACACACCGCCGCCTGCCAAATATTACGCCTCCGTCTCTTCCTTGGTCTAAACCCTCGGCTTTCTGGTTTACCTTTCTCTTTCACGTTCTGATCCCCTCGACGTTCAGTCCCTGCGCTAAACTGACATTGTTTACATTTCATTTATCAGTCATCCTCCCTCATTAAAGCACATCCTCCCTCTATCATGACAGCCCCTCCTGTCCCGCAGCAGACACAACAGCGGGAATCCCCGACTCCTCAGCAGTTTGTGTTCCCTGCTTATCGCCCGCTCACTTTCTCTCACCCCGACTCGTGGCTCAAACACCACAGCGTGAGTCTGGCTGACTAAACCACCATCAAACCACTAGTGCAGGCCTGGGTGTAATGTGTCATCTTAGATTTTGGATATTGAAATATGGCATGTGTTGGCTTTTCCTGTTTTTAGCTTTATTCCAATCAAAAAATGATTTAAATTTCACATGATTGCGGAGAAAGTTTTGGCACAAACACGATCATAAGCTGACCAAATAAAAAAAACACTTCTGTGTACTCGTAACCCTGTACTCCTCCTATCTTCTTTCCAAATCTGGCTCTTTTTGATGGACACTGTTTTTCCTTTATGCTGTCCTTATTTCTCCGCTGTCTCCTTCTTTTCTTCACTCCTGCCCTGACATGCAGCGGCGTGAATCAGACTATAACCTTGCTGCCAGGAGGGATGTGTGTGAACAGGACGACAGCATCGCCTCGAGAGAAAGTGAAGGTAGGGAGGGTGGAATCCACTCCCCCAGGCTCCAGGTGAAGACAAACACATACGCTGCTGATCATTTCCCATTTCCATATAACATCAGTGTTCTCCACTTGCCTCGGGCCAATTCCAAATATATAGAAATAATGTGATATCTCTACCACATGCAATGGTTTTCACAATATTGAGATCTATATATACACATATATAAATCTCAGAGTCTGAGATTCATTTTCCTGCTTTACTTACTCTACAATGCACCCTGGTGTGTTGTAATATAAAACTTTATGGAGAAGCAGTGTTCAGGTTTTATGCTTCACATATCTTGAACAAACTCCCAGAAAGCTGCAGGTCTGCTGCAGCTCTTACTTCTTTTAAGGCTGCAGAGAAAACAACTGAAATATAAAACAGAACAATACAATAATACAATACCATAGCGAAAACCTTTGCGGTTGCAGTAATGTGCTGTTACTCGCACGTAGCGACACAAGATTATTGCAGGTGATGTGTTCCTTTTTACACGTCTCATATTCACACCTAACGTTCTGTTTTGCACTGTGCTCCAGCAAAATGCAGCATGTTCCTCTTACCTTTGGTACAGTACACCCACACATACATACACACACACTGCTAACCCGCCAGTGTGTTGGGGAATGTCTGCTTATTAAATCTTTGGACTAACGTTACCATCAGGAGAAACAATGAGGGGTAATCTAAGCTATGCTTCATTTCTGTTCCTTTGATGAGGAAACACTGTGTTTTAGCTGCACGTGTATGTGTGTTATGCAGTGGGCGACACATTATTGAGGCTGCATTTTGCTATGAAATGTGTAGTGATCTAGCTAGCTGTCTTATTAGCTGGACAGCTAATATCTCTATGTTTCCAGTCGACTAATCCTGTGTTGTGTTGTCCTTGAATATACTTGACTAACTGTGTGATTGCTGTAGTTAGTACTTAGTATACTTGGGAAATTGATTACCAAATTCTGGTGTAACCTAATTTAGCAATTCAGAACAGACAAGGATGGTGAATATGTTGAGCATTAGAAACAATTTCACTTGTAGGAAGAGCTACAACATTTTTTTTTAATTTAGGAGCTTGCAGCAGTGGCAGTCTAGTCACATGCATTTTCCACAGTAAAATGCACTAGTCAACTCTTCAGAATGCGCCTGTGTCCATATAAAGTTGAGAAGAAGGCCTATAATAATATGCAATCAGTGTTAGAAGTGTTTACTTCTGTATGCAAGCATGTATTCATAGTGAGGAGGTGACATATTTAGAAACTTGAGGTGTGCCATTGTTGTACCACAAGTAACGGCGTTAAATGTGGGCATAACCGAGCATAACTGAGAGAAAGAACATATTTAAATATAACTCCTTAATATTCAACTACTTCAAATGAATCAATAAAATGTTTTCTTTGTAATTGTTGACACCCTTAACGGCAATATATGCATACAGCTGTTAAAGATCACTACCGCAATGTTAAACCTTTCCTGATCTACTCTTTCTGGGGTTTTGTTTGACTGGTTTGCTATTGGGAAACATCGTGGTTTGTGTTAAAGGTTAATGCAGGGATATTATTGGGTGGTTTGTGGTTTGGGTCAAAACAACAAACTTCCTGTTCGCAGACCTTATTGGTCATGGTTACGGTTGAGGAACTATCAAGACTATAACATCTTTGAAACCTCACATTTTGTTGTTTATCTCAACATGAAAATATTTAGTTGATGGTCATTTAAACTCATTATGTTGTTGAAATAGACTTAAATTATGACTTAAAGAAGATGTATCATATTTTTGAAAATTCGCCTATAGTCATAATTCTCTTCAACATAGACATCCAGCATCATAACGGAATAAAATGAACAGAAAAACACCCTTTAGAAGGCAGTTATAACCACCTATATTTACTGTCCCTGAGGTTTAACTGGAACAGATTTGACACCTGTTTGTATATGCACATAAACCACAGAGGGAAAACAATTCGTTAGTCATCTTCACATTCAAGCAACGTAAGCTACAGCACTTCACATCCACCCTTCAGCCAACAGAAACTGGTAGGGTTTTGTAGCTTTGACGCACTTTACACACCGATGTTTGTGAATAACATTTACAACATTTTTTACAAAAGTAGCATAGAGAAAAGAGGGAGGAGGCTTTGTCAATACTCAAAAAGGTCAGGGTTGGGTGCTCCACCAACCTCCAGAAGCATCTGCCTGGTGGTCAAAGAACTAAAAGACAAGTCTGTGCTCTAGCTGGAGCTTGAAATGTGAAATACTATAAAACCTACCTACCTAATAACATAAAACCTAAACACTGCATAAAATTTGACCTTATATATATATAAATATATCAGCCAAATATAAGAAGAACAGCTCTTTTGGCATTGTCTGTGCATATATGTTTCCTTTCTGCTCTTGCCTCGGTGGATTAATAAAGTTGTATAGAATTGAACTGAATACCCCATTGCTGCAATTGCTCCTTGTTGAGTGATTAAGGCTCGAAGTTGGACAAAAGGCTCAGCATCCACTTTGCTTATTGCTCTTCACAGAAGTAAAAACAGCTCATTGTGAAACCACAAAGACCTGAGAGGCGAGTAAAGCAGCAGCTGCCCAGGCGAGAGGCAGAACCTGACATACAGTAAAACGCCTTTGTTTCCAACTTCAGAATGGGAATTGAAGTCCAAGTGAGTGTGACTAATGTTTTTTCATGGGATGTGGGCTTTACTTTATCTCTAGTGTAAACATATTGGGACATGCACACACTCAGCCCCCTGCCCGCCCACATCAACCACCCACACACACAAATATCTGACTCGCCCAAACTTGCTGTATTTGACGTGTTCTTCATGTTCTCGTGACCGTATCTGCTGTAACCACAGACTGTAGCCCTTATCTTCTGTGTTATCCAGCAGCTCACTTTAAAATCAGACAGACACCTTCAAAAGAAGCTCCTGAGCAACTCGTTTTTACCATCTCCCTGTAGCGCTGAACAATGTTAAATCTGTTTTTACAGACATCAACTTTTAAACAATCATCAACTAGATTTGACACGTTTGGAAAACATCTGCCACAAAACTTTGCCCTCATCTGGATCCACTGTGATGAGTCAATCACCTGTTTCCCTCAAAGCTCATCTGGTAATAGGGATGTTCGACTGGGCCACAGGAAACTGAATTTGGAAATTGCATTTTATAATTTGAATCATTGCATTTATTTATTTATTCTCTAATGTAATAAAATTGCAAATTCAAAATTTAAAAAATACTACTTCAAATTTTAAAAATACACTTTGGGTGTTCCCCCCAAACCAGGTGTAACAGACTGGAACCAGTTCTAACGTACACCAGTAAGTAAAGAGTAAGTCACTGTTCATTAGGGATGTTAATGTTGTCTGCTTCACACTTTTAATGGGCTCCATCTGGAGATTCACTTGAAGATTAATTCAGAATTTTCTGAAAACAGTGAGAGTGACACCGTGTGAGGTCAAATGTCACATTTTTCTCAACAATAACTCTGCTCCGATAAGGCAATTATAAAAACACCTGTTCAGTCAACTAACTATAAATTATATTTTTAATTCCGTAGCCTGCAGTCTCCCATCCATTAATTTCAGTCCTGATAATAAATTATTCCTGTTGAATCATTTATTACAGAAACCAAACCTAAATATTAAACATTGAACCACAACATGAATAAATTATTTTTTTAGCTCTTATGATAGCTGAATATTAAAAAGGTCGCGAAAATAATCATTAATTGAAGCTATACTGTATATATTTACACAGCTATGGCTAAAGTATGAGCAAATTAAAACAAAAACTGAGTATATAATGGCTGAAACAGCAGCACCTCCTCCCTCCACCAGCAGTACTAGTCCAGCAATTCATTCATTCATTAGTGATAGTAGACTGCATATATATATATATATATAAACAGCTCTGGAAAAAATAAGAAACCACTGCATTTTTTTCTGAAATCAGCATCTCTACATGTATTCCAGCCATTTCTGTTGAATTCCAACACATGCACACTTCATTCTGCTTAAAGAGGAACCAGGAGTGGAATAAAGTCACCCTAGAACAATGGTAAAGAGCATGAAAGCTGTGATTCAAAATAAGGGTTATTGCACCAAATATTGATTTAAAAACATTATTATTATATTGTTTTAAAATTAATTTGATCTTGTTTCTTTACATTGTTTGGGGTCTGAAAACATTGTAATGAAACTGATAATGTTTTTTTTCCAGAGCTGTATATATTATTATTTAATTTTGACACATAATAAATAATAAACACATAAATTGTATTGTAATAGAAAAAAAGGGAATGGACAGAGAATGGGGCTGATAATGAAAGGACAGTGGTCTGCTGTTCTCCTGGCTGAGCTGACGGGCTCGTTGATGTGCTTCCATCAGCACTCAGCATCGCAGCGGAGCGTCATCAGCAGCGCTGGGCCACATCAGAGAGTTCATGTGTCAGAGAGATAGGAGCTGACCTCCCCGTGGACAGGCCCGAACACGCCGGCAGCTGCTGTCAGCGAGCCAGAACATAGGGGAATTAATAGAAACAGCAGCTCTCCAGGGACACTGTTAGCCCACACTGACAGCCAGTCCTGATCTGGGGTCATCTTAATGCACTCTGCCTCTTCCCCTCTGCATTAGCGGTGGGAAACATGAAACCCGGATCATGGCGAACATTATTTAACTTTCCGGGTAGGCTTAAGTCTGAACGCCAGCCCGGGCCTGTGCAAGCTGTGATATGCAAACTTGTGGCAATCAAGAATGTGGGAGTGCCCCGTGCGGGTTTTCAATTTCATTTGACACACAGCGTGCTGTTAAGTCCGTATAAACTGGCAGCGCAGGAGGCTTCAGGGACACAAGCTGGAGTCTGTTGTAACTGACTACAACTCACAAAACAGCAGAGATTAAAAATGGCCGAGTGTGAACATTCACAACACCGAACTGAAAATAATGCTGCTGCTATGACGGCTATAATGGTCGGTTTATATTTTTTAAGAGGTGTTGAGTCAACTCCATGGTCTATAAGAGGGTAGAGGAGATGGTAATGCCGAGAGATTGTAACACCATGTGTCAACTGTGATATTGGGATAAACAATTAAATAATGACTGAGTATTTTGCAGTAAGTATATGGTGCTGTGTGGATTTAGAGCGGTAGGATGTAACTACCGGTAAGTACTGTACTTTCCTGGGTATTGTTATGTGTTATACAACTTTAGATTTCACCTCCTGTCTCTCATACTGTACAGCAGCTATAAACCTGACAACAATAAAGCTACACCAATCACCTCCAGCATGCAGGCAAAGAGAAGACTAGCTGTTAAAAATCACAGTGGTAGTAGACCGAGTGTCCTACCATTAGAAGCCAGATAACATATTTTAATTAATCAATTATGATATGATGTGCAATATTAGACTATGTGCAATAATTTCCACTCTCGAAATCACCAAAACACATGAAACTGAAAGTGTCTGAAACTCCATATTCTCTGCTCTGGTTTCCAAATCGTCCTTATATTTTTGAGCCCTGTGTATGTGATGTGCTCTGATGTTTTTAGAATGAAATCTACATGCATCCAGTGATTCAGTGCAGGTTATTAGCTGTAAACGCTGTGTTTATAGATGCCTTCACAGACACAGCAGACAGAGCAGAGAGAGGCTGCAGCTCCACAGACTCGCCTACGCACAGCTACGGTAGAAACGTCCCAGATTAAGGCCAAGTTATATAACTTGGAACCCATTTAGTGCTTTTGCATTGCATGTGCGCTGCTGGCTCGTCAATGCACAGCCTCTATAACAGCGTCACTTCATTAATATATGTCAGAACATAAAGTTCTGATATTCGCTAGTTGCATTAGCTCTTGAAGCATTAACGTTACCTCAACGCGTTGCTGTTTTTTGTAAAGGAAGGAGGTTTTAAATATTGTGATAGGAAGTGGATGACAACTTCAGCGAGTTGGAGTCGTGAATGTGTAAGTACGGCAGCAAACACCGTAATAAACGGCGTAATAAACCACGTCGCTGCCGCCGCGGTCAACATCAACACGGAGCCGCCGTCCTCACCTCGATATCCGTGAAACTCTCCGGGCTCCGCGGTCTGGAGAGTCCCAGTAAAACGACATACCGGCTCCGGTCTTTTGGCCGCTACTTTGTCTTCCATGCACCAGTGATGAAATAAAAATATTTACCTTAAAGCTACGGTACTTTTACGTCCAGACGGGGTGTTTGTTTTCTTCAATATTGCGTATAAGACGATGAAAACGGTGTTTTAATTCGCGTGTGTCCTTATTTTCTCTATAAACCCTGCTTGGGATGTGTAATACCGTCTTTCACCTGCTGCACAGTGAACCTGAGGCAGGGGGCGCTGCGGAGCAGAGATTACAGATCCGAAGCGAGCTCACGCGATATAAAACACATTTTTTATCGGAAAATACACAACGTTGAAGAAAACAATTACCCCGTCAGGGTGGACAACAACCGTGGCTTAAACGTAAGTGTCGGGTTTATGATTTATATAAAGTATGAGCAAGTAGAGGCGAAGTAAACGGAGCCCCTATCTTATTTTAGAAGGCTACAGTTAAGACTCCACAGAATCCTACTCGGTAGTTGGTGTATTTACCTCGGTATAGTGATGCATTTGGTGTTGATATTCTGGGTGGTGATGGCTTTCTCCAGCTCGTCCAGCTGCCCCGTCTTCTTCAGCTTCTTCACCAGACTTTTCACGGCTTTTTCACACCACTTCTCCTCCTGGCCGTTCTGCTCTCCCTTCTTCCAGCCCAGAAGTCTTTTGACAATGGGGGGAGTGAAAGGCAGAATTGACATTTTCAGAGTTCAGTTAAAGTCCTTCTTCCAGAGTCGAGAAGTCCAGCGAACCTGCCGCTCTTCAACCGCTCCAGCCGGCTGCTGCTGCTAATGATGATAATTATGGTAAACTCGCTGTTGTTTAGCTAAACATGAATATTGTTTGTTTATTAAAGTGACACAGAAGCATCCCGGAGTTCACCGCTGCAGTTTAGCGCTCTCTCTCTCTCAGCTCAGCTGTGAACTGTGCACCGGTCGTCGGTTGCGCTGTGAGTTTAGTAGGCCTACTACTCCGCCGAGAAAACTAGTTCCCTTTGCACTTCTTCAAACCGCAGTTTTTCTAACTACAACCGACATATGTCGCACCAAACTAACTATCCAACTCAAACTACAATCTAACAAGCAAGGTGTTGTTGTTAACGTTTCTATCCGGGTGTTGTAAATCTTCGATTAGCAAAGTTTAGTTAAGTTCAGAGTCCTCCGCGCTGCTGCTGCTGCTGCTGCTGCTGCGTCCGCCGACTTAAGTCTGCATCAAATGCAAATGCAGGATCCGCTGCTGAGAGTCTCCATTCAGACTTCAGACTGCACAGCAGAGCCGTGAAAGAAGCGTCTGAGCAGCTGCTCAAATGTGCAGCCTTAATATTGCAAAATCTGACGTTGATTAAAAAAAAATGCTGCTGTCACAACCACAGATTGTTTGATTTAGTTATGTAGTGCAGCAAAACATGTGAGCACCTGTTTTTTTTTAACTAAATTCCTTTTTTTTCCTTCTGATGTTGAGGTTTTTTGTTTAACATTAACATATATGACCTGAAATGTAGGTTGAAACTGTAGGAACACTACATTTAAACATTTATTTTTTTTTTTGCAAATCTCCTTTAACTATTCCTAAATGAAATTATCCATCTGTTTCTACGTAACATGATTATAGCCCGAAAAGGACCACAATGTTCTTGCCTCGTAATTGGTAATAGAATTTAGTTGTTTTTTTTTTGAAAGTTTAAAAGGTACACACGTTATTTTTGGATTATCCACACATTCTTAATTATCCGAGTGTGTCCACACAGTTGCATTCCTGTGTGTGTTTATTGGACAAAGACTTAAGGCTTGACATTCAGTGACTGCAGCTCAGGACTGTGCAGTAGTTGCTACTGAGGTTGTTTGTTGTTCTTCATGGGTAAATAACCGAGGAGCTGCTGTGAGATGGAAGGTGATAAAAAGTCATGCACTCACACATGAGCCGAACCACCGACTTGCCTCGGCTTGTAAGAGGTACGAGCAGAGGACACCTACTCAACACCGTGGTATTTTGATGTGCAACGTGGCTCAGGCCTGAAAACCAGAAATATAGACAGACATATGCACACACACACACACCCTCCTCCCTCCCACACACACACACACACATGCAGTGTCAAGGAGTCAAAGTACCAGATGTACAATAGAGAGTGTTGCACAGCTGAGCTCTGCACAGAGAGAGGAGTGACAGTCAGACAGTTAAGGGGGTGAAGCTGCCTTTGTTCTTCAAAAGAAATACTTTATTGCATTCAAGGACATCAAGTCCCTTATTTGCAGGCACTTGAAAGAGTTGTAAAACTCGTGAGTGCTCGGCACAAAGAAGCCGCTGCACTTGCTGAGTTTCCATTTACAGAGTTGCAGCATTTGGAGATCAACTTTCCACACAGAAGAGGCCGGAGCATACGTATTAACCCTGAAAAAGGCTGTCAGGTGCTTTTTATCCGCTGCTGTATTGTGTGATTCAGTCTTAAGTGCAAACCACCTTTGAGCTCTTTATGATTTCCCTTTTATCTCTTTTATCTCTGATTTTAACACTGGTGGAAAACTCATTTACTCAATGACAGCACTCAAGGGATCAGGGACTACATTTATCTGACAGCTTTCATTACTTTTCAGACGACATCAAATAATATATTTTACTATTCTTACTCTTTAAGTTGTTGTTCTTTTATTTCATTAAAAAATATATGATCAGCATTTGTATAAAATGGTGTTATATACAGTGTATTATGTTCTATTTTCACTTAACATTAACTAGTAATTGAGTATTCTTAGCCAACAGTATTTCTACTTTTACTTAAGTAAAGAATATGAGTATTTCACTGTTTTTAAAGAGTCTAAACCTTTAATCAGTGCCTCCATTGACAGTTCACAGCCATACGAGAATAGTAGCATTGACCTGTAGTTACCATTTTGGAACATACAGGCATATTGACCTGCGTCCTGCAGCCCCCTCTCTGTGCACAGTGTGTAGTCTGTGCTAAAAATACAGCTGGCTTTAGCCTCAGCAGGACAGACCTCTTTCATTTTATCTATTTTGGATACGCAGCAACGTATTTTTAGATCTGCTGAAGGCATTCATACTTGTTATCAACAAATCTCTAATGAACACATTCACGCTCAACTGTCATTTTAAATAAACCTCATAATACAGTGGTCTTTCTTCAATTATATGTATATATATATATATCACTGGAGTGATAGCTACTGGAAATGGGCCTCTATGCATCTATGTAGATATTGCACCAAAAAACATTTGCAGCTAGAGTGTGTTTCTGATTAGTTTAAAGTTACTCCAAAATGTTGAGTACATAGAGACAGTTTGACAAATGAGAATGTTTTATGTGCAGTGGTGTCATTAGCCTTCAACATCTTGTCTGTGGTAACATTTAAGTGCACAGCTTAGTGTGTGAAACTCTCTCCTCTCTCTCTCTCTGGTGTGTTGGCAGGTCCGAGGAGGAGAAGGCCGGAGGAGCGTGCTGCCATGTGTCACATGCTGAGGCCCTGCGGCCCTCTCGGCACCTGTTTACGCCCCCGGGGACCCGGCCGGCCAAGACAGCTGGTTTGTTTTGGAGAAGTGTCGGGCGAGACAGGGCGGATATGGGGGTGCAGGATGGGGGATGGGATTACAGATGGGCCGCAGTAGACGGGGGGCAGGACGGGGTGGAGGGGGGCCTTCTGTGAGAAGAATTACTGAGCACAAAAGGCACGTCAGCAAGACTGAATAGGCAGTGACCACGTACAATCCGATGGATGATAATGACATTGTGCTGGATTCGACCTCAGGGGACTTGGTCCAGAGTGTGTGTGTGTGTGTGTGTGTGTGTGTGTGTGTGTCTGTGGGGGTGGGGGGTCAGCTGGTGTGCCATTGGAGAGCGGTCAGAAAGAATATAAATGATGGGTTTCTGGATGGGCGTGATAAGGATTCACAGGAGAAGATCAGCTTATTTAATTCACTTTTTAAAAATGTTTTATCTTTTGCAGTCTTACAATATTTATTTTAGCCGATATCCACCTGAAAGTTACTTTACCCTTTACTCTTTTGCACCTTTTTCCACATAATTATGTGTGAAGAACAATACTGATGTCTTCAGGAAGTTCATAATTTGACTAAAATGTAATACAAGGCTTTCATTCCAAGTACGTAGATTCTTTATTTAGGTAAAAACTTGTTTTAAATACTCCATTACAAGCAATTTTTTTTTAGCAAGAAGTAAAAGTACTCATTATGGAGCAGAATGACTCATGCCTGTATTACATTATATTGTATTATTTATAGAATTATGTGATTATTCTTTTATAAATGTGTACGCAACATTTTAATGTTATAGATACTGGTAAATACCTTTTCTCAAACATGATACTTACTGTATATAATATAATATAAATGCTTCTCATACTATACTTCTGATGCTGCTTTATACTTTCACCCCACTACTTTTCAGATATAATATTGTACTTTCTACTCCACTGCATGTATCTGACAGCTTCACTATTCATGCTAAGTTATTCTATTGCAGCACTTTTCTTTTCTTTTTAAATTTATGCATGAACGTATACAGTATGCATCCTTAGTACTTTTACAGTTGATGCTTTTCTGATAATATTTTAGCATGTTTACTCAAGTAATATTTCCAATTAATAACTTTCACTTGTTATTGAGTGTTGAGTATATTAAGTACTTCTTCTTCTTTTAATCAAATAAAGGATACTTCATCCACTACTGCAGATACTATCGATGTAGTTCAGTAGTTCAATAATTATTTATAAACTATATGATAATTATATGTATGTTTTGTGTTAAATAAATGTGATGGAGCATGTGTATGTGTTTGTGTGTTGAACTGAACCTGTGAGATACATGTGGATGTTATTTAAGTTAAGTTCATGAGTGAACAGGAAGAGGAGAAGCTTTGAGAAGCAAATACAAGTGTTTTCACAGATCTCCCTGGCAATAACCTGACACCTGACTGTGTCTCTGATGAACAACATCAATCGCTCAACAGCTCCTGGCGGCTCCTCCAGCAACCAGTAGAGCACATGGTGTACTGTAGACTCACACACACACACACACACACACACACACACACACACACACACACACACACACACACACACACACACACTCCTTTCTCACTTCAGTGCTCTCCAGATGACACTTTGTCTTCCCTCTTCACTCATTCCACAAACAGGCCTTTTCCTCACATCTACAGTATATAAAACAATTCTTTCTGTAAACTTATGTTTATATGAGGCCATTGTTTAACCCAGATAATCCACTTGAGCAGAGGAAACTATTCACGGCTCCTAAGTCCTCTGTGACAAGTCTTTTGAAACTTCAGGGTGTTGCACAACTGGCCGTGTTATGAATAACAGGAAGACAGCTATTTTTCCTCTCGGTGTAATTGTCTGTCACTCAACAAAATCCTCAGTGGCAGTAAATATAAACACACAGATACAGTCAGCCATTGTTAAATTACATACCATACGCCTGACGCTTTGGACCGATCGCTTTTTTCCGATTAGCTTTGTTTATTTTGGAGGTGGTTTTATTGTGAAGGAACACAACGTGTTCACTTACGGTATCAGCCATGTACATCTGGTGAAAGTCAAAACAACCCACATACATCACATATAAACTAAGACCTACAGTTTATACTTATGAATGTTTGTTTGTCAACTTAACTGTTTATCTTTAAATGGGTTAATGGAAAAGCTACTGGGACAATTTTCCCGAAACTTGGTTGTTCATCAGAATGTAGTTTATTTAGTCTTGTCTTGACTAATGATACTTCCATTAAAACAGGACTCTTTTTTTAAATAAATCACCTAATAGTGCAGAATGTGCAGATTACTGTCCCACTGATTAACATTTTAACTTATAAGTGTGCATAGACTTATTATTGACAGCAAATTCATATGATGTAAAGTGGAAAACGGAAAATGATAAACTAAACCCAAATCATTCTTCCCAGCAAACACACAACTATATAGTTGTGACATCACAACATCACATGAGTGAAGGCTGGTTTTAAAGCACAGTTCTCAGTTGAGAGTTTTGCAACATGGGACTCAGAAAGATATTTAAATGGACCCTTCTATTATATGCAACCTTTAAGAAATACTCAGGTCTTCCAACGCAAGATGAAATCTCTTAAACTTTTGTTTTTTCTGTGTGCCCATAAGTTTAATTAGATATGTCCACAATGTTATTTCAAAGACGTCTCTGAATCTAGTGGAGAAATGCAGTTTCCTTTGTCTTTTTTGATGGCCTCAAAGTCAAATGTACAGTAAATATTGACTCTAAAACTAGTTTTTTTAATGTGTGTAATTTTTCTAAATCGTTAAATGTGAATCCTCAGGATACGTCTCTTCTTTTCTAAAACACCCCAAAATTCCAAACAC
The DNA here is from genome assembly GCA_030544235.1 of Lepturacanthus savala. Taxonomy (NCBI): domain Eukaryota; kingdom Metazoa; phylum Chordata; class Actinopteri; order Scombriformes; family Trichiuridae; genus Lepturacanthus; species Lepturacanthus savala. The sequence goes on along the minus strand of CM060462.1, from coordinate 4,552,343 downwards.
ATCACCTCAGTATTGACAATAGTAGCTGTGACCTTGTAAACGGGAGGAAAGTTTGGTTTTGATTTTCTTGAAAAGCTGGAGAAGTGGCCCCCTGCTCGATCTGCAGCCCTCCGAGGGAAATGGGTCAGCGTGAGTGTCCTGTAGTAACAGCCTGGCACAGCTCAGTCATATGTTTGTTGCTCACCAGCACTGTGTGACTCTGCTGATGTGACTTCTCCCCCGCTGCCATGTGAATGCACATGAGCCGATCGAATACAAACAGGTGAGTCACAGCGCAGGTAGGTTGACTCGCTTTCCTTTTATAGCCATTCTGACCATAATCTAAAGTTTATCTCCTGCTGATCTCCGCTGGAGCTGTGACTCATCGCCAGAAATGACAATCTCAGTGATAACTCGGCGTTCCCACTATGACTGATTAGAAAAGAGAAGCTTGTGTTACAGTGCGGTCTGAGGCTCCGCTGTCATGACTTACCTCTGAGTCATGAGTCACCATAAATGGCTGTCGGTCAATCCCTGTGAGAGCAAATTTCCTGTTGTTAGCATGCCTGCATAATCTCATTGATAGCAGACAGGATATTGAGTTGAGGTCATTCAGTTTAAGATGGTGTGCAGCACGGAGCGTTTGTTCCGTCATTTGGTATCAGTTAACAACACATGCTCCCCCAGAGGACCTGCACTAAACCGGTTCTGGACACAACGTTGTGTTTTGACTTATTTATGGATTACAGGCACAAGAGCAAAAACCCAAAGAGTAACAAGTTAAAATGAAAACACTTGTTTCCAACATGGTCCCAAGATGTTAGATGACAAAGGAACTTGAAGAAACATTCAATAAAAAACTCAACAATTAAATCCCTGAACACATCACCACAGTTTAAAGGAATAAGGAGCCACATTGAAATACAAGTAGAGTACAAGTACCTATAATGGACTTTATTCAATACTTGAATAAAGGTGCTTAGTTACTTTCCACCACTGTTTATAGTTATGCTGAATATGGACCTTTGTTACCCCGAGAACACATTGATAATATTGTACATAACATACCAACATGAGTTTGAAGGGATGCGTTTAATCATCACACACACACACCGAGCAGAACAAACATCATTAAAATGACACTGAACAGCCCAAAAGATTATTTCTGCCACAACAGGAACTTGGCAAACTTAGATCATATTCTATCAACAACAGATCTGCAGGAAAGTCACTGGTCCAATATTGTTCCTAAATTTGAGACACATGTCTGAGATAAAGTTTCAGTTCCATTACAAAAGACTTTCAACTTATTTGTTCCTGGAAGTTTCTTCTTAGTTCCAAACAGGATCAATTATATTTTACCCAAATGCAACGAAGCTTTTTATATATGAGACACTATCTAACACGTTTATTCACGACTAAGAGACACCAGTAATGCATCAGAATCATCAATCATGGCATTTCTCAGCTGCTGGTATATCATTTATATACTTAAGATAATCAAAGTCACACCATTTGATTTTGAATAAGTGAATGAATGAGGTTTATTCACACAAAACAGCACAACACCAGAAACTCATTGTGCACAGCCTTGACATTTCACACAAAATTCATTTATAAGCTTAAAAATAGCTTGACAAACCATTTTCTTCATTCCAGAATTTAACTCTGATAATAGAGACACAACTCCTTTTCATACTCCTTCTTTTTGTACAGTAAATTTTCAAACACCTCTGAATATACAGAGTCTCCTGAATTGAAAATAACCTCTTTAATGAATTAAAACAAATCATAAAATTTCATAACAGGAGAGTGTAGAAAAAGTGGCTGTGAGCATAGTAATCAGCCTTATTGATGATATGTATGGCTCGTTTTTGCAGTTTTATTGTTGAATTTAAAGTTTTAAAGGTGAAATCCCACAATTCAACTCCGAATCAGACTCAGGGGAAGCTGCTCCTCTGTAGTTTTTCATCACAATAACATCTTTGACTGGATCTGCAGCTGAAATATAAGATTTGAATCTATAGATCACCACTTCCTTTCACCAGTTGATTCCAGATTGAATGCAATAAAAGACACGACTGTTCTGCAACAACAGAACATACATACACTGGCAAAATTGGTCATTGCAAAGACCGAATGCTGACAATGGCTTGTGTGTGAGTGTGGTGGTGTGATGAGAGACTATGACTAAGCTTTAGACATGAGTAGGTGTGTGTGTGTGTGTGTGTGTGTGTGTGTGTGTGTGTGTGTGTGTGTGTGTGTTTGGCTGTTGTGTTGGCAGGGAAACAAACAAAATTTTAAAAAAAAGGGCCGAAAAGAAAACTCTCTCTAATGAAAGTGAAGTGGAGTTCTTTGAGGATGAAGGTGTGAAGGTGTGGGTTATGTGGAGAGGGATGATGTGATGATTAGATGGAACATTCGCTGCAAGTTACAATATATTTGAACATTGTTCATATGTTATTTATTTTTTCATCTATTCCTGTGAATAGCTCAAATTGATAACAGGTAATGATCACCTCTATTATAAAAATCTCCCAAGTTAAGCAAGCAATTGAACCAAACTGCATAATTTTATGTATATCAGCATCTGAATTTACATTAGAAATAGACAGCTATCTATATATAGGAATATGGCAATGTCCATTTAAAGAGTTTGTGGTGTCTGCTTCTTGTCTGAGTGGAATAAATCCTGTATGAATGATTGTCTGTCAGACAGGACACAGACCTGAGCAGCTACAGACTGAGACGTGTGGCTGAGATTTATTGGACAGAATTCATCCAGCCTCCTGCACTTTGACATGAAACTGTCACAACTATTGATGCTTATATCATGTCTCCCAGCCATCCAATAAAACATGCACATATATAAAAAAGTATAGCAAATATATATGAAAAGCTCAAACTAGCTTCTTCCTTTCTGTCTTTATTTCTTAATAGGAGTACTAGAGTAAATGTACTTATCTCTGTCCACCACTGCTCCCTGCTTTGTAGTCTGCTGACTCTGCTGCTAAATAATCCTGAAGATATGGATTTTTTTCATGTATTTTTGAAAAATCTGTTATGTTCTGCCCCCTGGTGGTGAAATGGATTTATTACAAGCATGTTCCCTTGTGCGTTGCACCGTTGAAGGGTTCAACTAAACAGATTTCTTTCATGAACACAATTAAATCTATCATCAAATCTATCAAAATTCCAGCAAATTAATTCAACTTTACTGCATATTTAGTTGTTAGAATCCTCATCACATGTTCATATACCTTAAGGTGATGAACCAATATGATGAGCCATGATGACTGATTACATGCATATTAATTAACTGCATCAAAAAAAAACAATCAGACTGCTTGAGTGGAATGTGTCTGATCCTCTCCACTGCACAAAATACTTTACCGAGCACTAAAGAGGATTAGATCGAGTAAAACTCTGATTTGAACCATAATTGCACATTATATCCTGCATACCACTCTGCCATTTGCATTTATATGACAACAAATCTGCTCAAAGTGAGATAACATATGCATAGGCGATCGGTCACAGACCATTGCTTTTCTTTGTTGCTGATATAATTTCTCATTCCCTAAGCCCTATTCACACACCCCTTGACAATATGCAAATAATGTCCCTGGGCTACTTTTGTATTCCTGCACTTGAACAATATGAGTGAGAGGAACACTATTGTTGTTGGAGTTGTTATCAGATTCCATGAGGCTTTAAAAATGGCTGCAGCTGATCATAATGAAGGCGCATAAACAAAGAGATCTATGTGATCTGCCTAATGCAGTTTGAAAATGAGTGTCCTGTAGCAGCAGCATCATGGAAATGAGATGCAGCTCATCTCTGCAGTGACATTTGGTCATTTTCAGATATAAAGACATAAAGCATGATTGCAAGTGGAAAAATAGAACCATCCACTCAGAATATTATAACATATACTACAAAAAACACAAGGCATCAGTAGTGTGTTGCTGTTTGACTACAATAACGTTCTAATGCAGCTCAGACAGGACACTCAGTATTTGTCACAGCAATATATATATATATAATGTTTGTGTCTCACAAGCCTCTTTCACATCCTGAGAATACAACACAATTAAATACATTTAGCTGATAATTGTTCTGTACTACTTATATATTAATTAGTAAATACTTTTTTCTTTTTACATTATTGAAAATTAAAAGTCTAATATGGCAGTATGTATTTAACTGTTTCAAAAAGGCATTTCCAAAGGGAACAACATCTTCAAATTCAGTTAAAAATGTCTTATAAAACAATATATAGAGAGAGAATAACAGCATAATAAAACAAAAAGTACAAAAGAAATCATACAAGAGGAACTTGACTTAAGGTACAATTTAATTTCATTAAAGAAAACAAAATATTTATTCAATTCTTGTGATAATTCATAATGCAAACTATATAATTCCATTAATAAACTGCCTGCATCAGGATCAGAATTTCACAAAGAAATACTCTTGTATTGGAAAACGTTTAATGTCTTTTCACTTCATTCCACTATACAGTACTGTGGAATAAAACAGACCTTAAGATACCAAAAGAACTATATGATCTATAACTGAGGTAATAAATGCAGGTAGTACTTTTATTTCGACCTGTTGGTGCTCAACCTGATTTCATCTTTAGTCCATCACTGACTATTAGTTTAGCAATGTTTATGATAGATTAATAATTACTGTATTGTACTTCCTATAGGAACATAATATTGGTGTTTCATTGATGATATTTATTGGATGATGGTACCAATTATCCTGGGGTGGCAGCAGGAATGATAAAACACTCAAATACTGTATTTTTAGTTTAGTTTAGTTGATAATTTCCATTGTATACTACTGCACTGCATTTCAGGGGGAAATATTGCACCTTTTACAACACTACAATTATATGACATTTATTTGACTTGTTACTTTTCAGATAAAAATTGCACATAAAATAATATATTTCAGGATTACAAGTTATCTTCTCTATTCGTTTTATTGGATTTTTGTTCACTTTTGTGTAAACTATACTATAAAGTTTGGGGTCACCTAGAAATTCCCTTACTTTTGAAAGAAAAGTACTGTTTTTTCCAATGAAGATAACTTTGACCTAATCAGAAATACACTCTATTCATTGCTAATGTGGTAAATGACTATTCTAGCTGCAAATGTCTGTTTTTTTATTATAGAGGCCCATTTCCAGCAACTATCACTCCAATGTTCTAATGGAACAATGTGTTTACTCATTGCATCAGAAGGTTAATGGATGATTAGAAAACTCTTGATGCTAACATGTTAGCACAGCTGAAAACAGTTCAGCTGCTTAGAGAAGCTATAAAACTGATGTTCCTTTATTATTTCTAATCATGTCAATGTCTTTACCATGTTTTCTATTCATTTAATAACAACAATAATAATAAATGTGTGGCTTTTCATGGAAAACACTAAATTGTCTATATATATAGATGTGTATATATAGATGCATTCTGTAATTTACCAGCAGGGGGCAGCCTTTTACCAAATTACCAGCTTCGCGCTTTTACGCGCGTTGATGACGGCAACTCCACGCGCCGGATATACCGACCCCAGACAGCCTGAATGCTGATGTGTTACTAGAGACCCCAGAAGCGACTGTTGTTGTCACATAGTTTTTGTTAATGCGGTGAAATAATAAGGAAGACGAGCAGCAGCAGCAGCGGGTTTAGAGGAGGAGGCCAGAGCAGCAGCAGCAGCAGCAGCAGCAGCAGCAGCAAACAGCTGAGAGCCAATGGCGGTGAGACTCTGACACATGATGCAGCTCCAACACTCAGCTGTTCTCATTCATCAACACACTCACCTGCAGGTTTCACTGCACAGACACTCACCTGCTGTGGCGTGAAGCTCACGTGCGGTCTGTGCAGAGAAAATTAACTGCGGATCCTCCTGTTCACACTGGATACTGTAAGCGATGGAGGACAAAATCCACTTTTAACAATAGATGCGAAGCTCCTATGGATTCAGCAGTCTGAGTTAGTCATGTTCAGGGCATCTCTGACACTTTTTAATGAATAATTATGTAAAATTGGCACTGAAAAGATCCAATTATGGCATAAAAATGCACAATTCTAACATTTTTATTAGTATTTTTCCCTCTTTGTGTTTCCTTGGTCAGAATAGAATAACTAGAATAGAAAATGTGTTTGTATTTATTGTGGCAGGAATTGTTTTGCAGCATAATCACATCACAGCACATTTGGTCAATCGATCGCAGCATCACAGAACAGTCACACACAGACAGACGTGTTGTAGGAGAAGAACTGGCAGCGCCACTGGACATCCTTTAAAACAGGAAGGAGCGGTCAGAGTGCATGGATACACAGTGTTTCCCTGTTGAGCTGTGGTGGAAGTATAGTAATAAAAAGAGGAAATTTGGCACTAAACAGACTCCAACATTGAAAGATATCTACTTGATTCGCCTCATTCGGATGCAGAAGCTTCATATTAGCTTCAGATTAACTTTTAAATGCATGTTTGCACAGGAGGACTGTGTGTGAAATGTGTCCCCCATGAGGCTCTAATAAATTCCAAGTTTCCAATGTGACTTAATACAAGTCAACAGTTCATACTGACCAGTATTAAACACCAGCAAGAACAACTTGTTTTCATGTTCATTTCAGCTCCTAACTCTTGTTTTTTTGAGTTTATGGTGTTATGCAGCCTGATTCCTCAAATTCCTACTCATGAGTAGTCCTGAAATTATTCTTTAGTTACACATTATACCTTAATTACAGCGACATACAACCTAACACATGTAGCATCAACTAATACACAGCATGGAGCAGATTATCATCATTGAGACAGATGAAGAAACATCTGGTCTCTTTGTTCCTTAAATAGATGTCAAAGCAATGAATCAAATATCAAAATGGTTCGTTTTTATAGTTTTGTTACAGCTCCAAAAAGTTGTTCATAAAAGCAAATTGTTTCATAGCTTTGATATTAATGAAAGAAGGTTCACAGTTAATAAATTAATCCGTTTATATTAATGTAACAACAAGGAAACAGGAAAAAAAGCTGCCATGTATAGTCTTTTTGAATTTAAACCAAACTTCCTTGTTTGCTTCCTTCTGAGATTTTATGGTTTAACGGGTGAGGAGTCAAAGTTCAAAGGTCACCTGGTCATGTGAACGACTGAATCGCGCTTTATTATTATTATTATCTAAAGAGGATGAATGAAATTCACAAATCAGTAGTCGTCTGTTCTCGTTAGATCGGCATCTATAATATTATAAAGGGGGAGAAGTCTGAGAGAAGCAGATATGAAGCTGGTTTCCTGTCAGCAGGAGGTCTCACCAGTTACCAGAAGATAAGCACTTGTGTGTTTAGACACTAAAGACGTGCACTGGGGAGCTGTAACGTCTAAATCAGCTGACATTCTCAAAGAAATCATAAAACAGATACGACGCCGTGATTTCTACGTCACTTCCTGCCTCCTGCTCGACTCAGGTCGCGCTAAATAAGATAAGAAAAGAAGAAAAATCCACTTTTCACAGTCCACTAATTATTTGTCCAACACAAGGAAACACAAGTTAAATTTAAGGGACATAAAAAAAAATGCATGGATATCGTGTAATCAAATTTGGTTTATTATACGTTTTACAGTAATTATAATGATTGGATGATTGGATTCATGGGCCAAAGACATGCTTGGTCCATTAAACCCAATTAAGACTGTAAAAACCCTGGATGATGTTAATTTTAAGACGTTTATCCAGCAGAACGCTGACATGAACACGCCAAACGTTCCTTCAGTGCCTGATGTGTCTGTAAATCACATTTTCTTTTAAGTTCAGTTCCTGTGCGTCTCTCTGTAAATGGAACATCACATGTTTGTTTATTTCATCCTATTTGTTTAATTCTCTTTTTTATTAAAGAGGGCAAAGAAATTAACACTTCAATGCAGCTCCTTCTTCTTCTGACTTAATTTTTTAGTGTTGCTCTTGAGTGTTCAGCGGTGTTACTTATGCTAATAACAAGAAGAGGGCGCACCCATTATGTTTACCTGGACACTGAACAGATTTGAACCATTAAGAACATTTTGTGCATCTGTGCATTGACTTATATCTGCATGAGGCCTGATTCCAGACAACGTCTCGACCTGATGAGGTGAAAGAGGCTTAAAACTCTCACACACCGAACTCGATTCCTAAAATATTCTATTGTTTTTCCTCCTTTCAGCCCAAAGGTAAAGTTGGCACAAAGGGAAAGAAGCAAATCTATGAGGAGAACGAGGCAACTCTGAAGTTCTACACCAGAGTCATCCTGGGAGCTAACGTAAGAATGAGCCGTGTTCTATGCAGACACCTTTCCTTCTTCTCACTGGATCATGTACATGAAATGTTGTAACAGAGACCAATATGACATCAATGCAACATCGAGGTCACCTGTTTTATCAGTATGTTGTTTAAACCTTTAGATGCAGAAGTGATTGGACCCTACACTCTTCTATAAGTGGGTCGGAACTAATCTGTATTAATGGTCGCCACACACCATTCACTCACACACAATTTAGAGTCTCCAATTAACCTCAGCATGTGTTTGGACTGTGGGAGGAAGCTGGAGTACCTGGTGAAAACCCACGCAGACACAGGGAGAACATGCAAACTCCACACAGAAAGGTCCCAGACCCAGGACCAAGGAGGTCTTGAACCTGTGACCTTCTTGCTGTGAGGCAACAGTGCTAACCCCTGCATCACCGTGTCGCCCGCCAATTCAGTCATTTTGGTTAATAATCATTATTATACAAGGATTATTTCAAGTTTAAAATATTTCTATTTCTAACCCTAAGCTGATTCGTTTAGAACAATTGAATTTTGAATTTAAAAAATTATGTGTAAAATGATCAGTAACCCGACACCTTTTCTGTTAGGAAAAACAAAAAAACAGCCTCACGGGGTCATTTTTGACCCACTTATGCATCTGAGGGTGATCTGTTTAACAAAAAGCCAAAAGGGCATAAAAGTAATACGCTGCAATTGTGTTGTTTCTTCTTCCTCAGGCCATATACGCTGCTGTAAATCTGCTGGTTTTCTACAGTTCGTCTACAGTCTGGACATGGGTGAGTGCATTTAAACAAGCTGCGACTTTACTTTTTAAAAATGTCAAGATTTGTTGACCAAATATTCACTAATTGTCCCTAAAGGAATAATTAATCATCCGTTTCATTGTCTTTCTGCCCTCTTCCTGTAGCTGTTCCTTGTGTTTGCACTGGCGGTGTACGTTGGGAGTTACCGCTCCATGTCTGCGATGGCCAAGCCGGTGTTTGCTGAGGACGGAAGTCTCCTGGACGGAGGAATAGATTTAAATATGGAGCAGGGGATGGCAGAGTAAGTCACAAAAAAGAGATTCATGCTCATTGTAGGATGCTTCTTGGTTGGCTTGATTGGTGGGAAAAGAGAAATCAGTTTTCAGAGTTTCTACAGCTCTAAAGCTCCATGATAGTGAGTCAGGTTTAAAAGAGAATATTTTACACCTCCAAGTTCTTTTCCTTGTCATCAATTATCTGCTTTTGGTTTTTCAGGCACCTGAAGGACGTCATCCTGCTCACAGCCATAGTACAAGTCCTCAGCACAATATCCTCTTATTTCTGGTATCTGTGGCTGCTGGTAAGAAATCTGTTCTGTCTCCAGTTCACCTGACGACTTCAGTCTCAACAGTTCTTCGTGTATCTTCCTGTTTCCTTTTCTTCATATTTAGTAATCCTATCCTGTTGTGTCTGTGTGTCTGTGTGTGTGTGTGTCTGTGTGTGTGTGTGTGTGTGTGTGTGTGTGTCTGTGTGTGTCTGTGTGTGTGTGTCTGTGTGTGTGTGTGTGTGTGTGTGTGTGTCTCTGTGTGTGTGTCTGTGTCTGTGTGTGTCTGTGTGTGTGTGTCTGTGTGTGTGTGTGTCTGTGTGTGTGTGTGTGTGTGTGTGTCTGTGTGTGTCTGTGTGTGTCTGTGTGTGTCTGTGTGTGTCTGTGTGTGTGTGTCTGTGTGTGTGTGTGTCTGTGTGTGTGTGTGTCTGTGTGTGTCTGTGTGTGTCTGTGTGTGTCTGTGTGTGTGTGTGTGTGTGTGCACGCGCGCGCGTGTGTCTCTGTATGTGTGTCTCTGTGTGTGTGTCTCTGTGTGTGTGTGTCTCTGTATGTGTGTGTGTGTGTGTGTGTGTGTGTGTGTGTCTCTGTGTGTGTCTGTGTGTGTCTGTCTGTGTGTGTGTCTGTCTGTCTGTGTGTGTGTGTGTCTGTGTGTCTCTGTGTGTGTCTCTGTGTGTGTGCGCGCGTGTGTGTGTCTGTGTGTGTGTCTGTGTGTGTGTGTCTCTGTGTGTGTGTGCGCGCACGTGTATGTCTCTGTGTGTCTGTCTGTGTGTGTCTGTCTGTCTGTCTGTCTGTCTGTCTGTCTGTCTGTCTGTCTGTCTGTCTGTCTGTCTGTCTGTCTGTCTGTGTGTGTGTGTGTGTGTGTGTGTGTGTGTGTGTGTGTGTGTGTGTGTGTGTGTGTGTGTGTGTGTGTGTGTGTGTGTGTGTGTGTGTGTGTGTGTGTGTGTGTGTGTGTGTGTGTGTGTGTGTGTGTGTGTGTGTGTGTCAGGCCCCGGCCCGTGCCTTGAACCTTCTGTGGGTGAACTTCCTGGGCCCGTGGTTTACAGCAGAGAGCCCGTCAGCACCGGAGGAAGTGAACGAGAAGAAGCAGAGAAGACAAGAGCGCCGGCAGATGAAGAGATTCTGATGCTGCAGAGCAGACGGAGCAGTATTTTTATACACAGAATCTAATATACAGAGAGCGTGGAACTCATAAGTTATTCAGGAAGAAATTTTGTTATCGGGTTAAACTCAATCCAAATCTGATAACGTGGAAGCTTGTTTTCCATGTTTGTTTTCTTTCTCCTGTAATGCAATTCTCTCCCCAAATTATGAAATTAAATGTTCCCTATTTAGATTATGTTACGGTCCAAATGTCATTTTGTCCTCATGCAGAGGTATTGGAGTATTGCACAATGATGTTGTCACCCCACGCAATACCCCCACCCCCCCGCCACACACACACACACACACACACACACACACACACACACACACACACACACACACACACACACAGCAGCCCCCCTACATACACTGAGGAAAATGAGTGAGGGCTGAATTTATGAATATATGTGTCATGAGTCATGACAATTTTATTTTGTGCTATTTTTGAAAGCCGTAACCAAATTAATGGGCGAGCCTTCATGAGAGAGATTTTCTTTGTGAGCTATTGCGTCTTATAAAAAAACTGGATAAAAATCAAGTTTGAAGAGGAAGATGGGAACATTTTTGCAATAAAACTCTTTCTCCAGCGTGTGGAGTTGATTGTTTTATCTTTTCAAGTATCTATTATCTAATTAGTTTTGTTTGTTTTAAAGCCTTGATGTGTCTCTTTGAAAAGAAAACGCTTAACGCACTCTGTTGAATGAAAGGCATTTAACTTTTTATGAGGCTAGATCTAGTTTATAGTGCCTTATTTTCCCCCTGTGTTTTGCTTAAAGGTCCCATATTAGCCACTTTTCCATGGTTTTATTTGAAGTTTTGATATCACTAACAAGATATATTTGTGGTTTTAAGGACCTAAAATCATCTCAATTGGTTTTCATCACCTCTCCATCTTCATTGTGCAGTTCTAGAGGTTGTTTTGTATCTATATCGTTAATATTAACGATCGTCTTCTCTGATTTTAATATTTGTGACTTCACAGGATTCCTGATGGCGAGTTTCTTATGGCTTTGTGCGTTTTTTTAGTTTTGAAACACAGGACAGCATTTATTTTTTACCAGATGGATCCTGATATTCACTTGGATGTATGAGCTTCACTGTACAGAATAATGTTCATGCAGATTTTCACATTTCCATACATTTGCTAGTAGTTCTCAGAGTTATTAAAGCAGAAGTGGGCAATTAAATTTGTTTTATTCTGTGATACCCAAAGGTGTAACTTTAGTCTGTGTTTTCACAGGTTACCTAGGTAGTTACTATGAAAACAGGTGAATTTACACCTTCATGCCTAAATTGTTCCTTTGTTGGTGTAGCTGTTAGTGGCTTGCTAGCTTGCTTGTGCACAGCAGGCAGAGCAGTAGCATGGGGTGGTGCTAGGAGGAGAAACACCTTCATTTCAAAGTTGTGAACTCCAGCTTTACCATAGTTCTCAGAGACTTAATGAGGGACTTTAAACTAGAAATGTTTGACCAAAGTTAAAGTCGGGGCTGTTTATTTCTGTAATGGCCATGATGAAAATTCAACTTGCTTTTTCCAAAGTCTTGTTGGAACTAGTAGAAATACGTTCAGGTTATTTAACGGGGCCTCATTATGAAACAAAAAAGTATTTTCTCAGTTGTGTGTAAATATTTAGGTCTCTGTTGTGTCAATGTTTCCAAAGGTCTAAGACTAAAATGCAGTGTTTGAGTGTTAAAAACAGGATCAGCAGGGTTTTCTCCGTCTCAGAGGCTTGAAAATGCTGCAGCAGCGTGGATGCTAGGTATGAACGTAGCAATAGGTGTGTGCTTTAAAACTAAAACGTATTGTCTGTAGTTTGCTTCCGTGTCTTGTTTATACTATATTGTAAATCACTGGCCCTGAAGCAGCATGATGCTTGGAGGCTCCTTCAGCTAATATGCTAATATTTAGTTTCGTATGCAAATTTGGGATTTAACGATTCACTGCATGAGTGTCTCAGCTGTTTGCTGTGTATAAACTTGATTGCTGGGTTTGCTTCCTTTCCTCTAATTTTAATAGATAAATATTCCACCTCCATAGACTGAGCACCTTCCTCAAAATGGCTGCATGGAGCTCAGCTCAGCACGTTTGAATAGATTCTATTTTCGTGATGACACCATGAAAAGTCATGCAACTGGGTTGTGCTGCTGTGAATGTGATACTGTTTTCAGGGGAAGTTTGTATCATTGCTCCTGCTGAAAGGAGGATTGTGTTATATATTTGTGTATTTGGCCCTTTCACTATGGATATACAATGTGCAATATACATAATCATATAGTTTAGTATAGGCTATTGAGGGATTGCATTATGGGCCTGTATGATTGTGTAGCTTTTAGCCGCTTCACTGTGATTATTGATTATGCAATACAGGTAATTAAGTAGTGTATTTTTGGCTCCATGGTTAGTACAGTATAGTATCGTGCAGCTATTGATGCACTTTACTGTGACTATTCAGTGTATTATGCTCTTCACTTTTTATACAATGCTGCTGTACTACTTACGTATACGGCTACAGATGGAAGCTTTCTGCTAAAGCTGGTGCTCTCATCTTTTTATTCCAGTAATTAATGTTTGTGCACACTGTTCTTTAAAACCAAATAAACCCAACTAAACTAAATCAGTGTTTCCTTGTGGGGAGCGATGAGGTCAGAGCCCAGACGACCAACACTAATGCTGGACATATTCCACATTTAATCTATTGTCCAATTAACTGCACGGACTGAGCAGTTAATTGGCGTGCATCGTGCAGCACATGTCTACCTGGACATGGAGGATGACCTTTCACCTTCCATCTTCATTCAGGAAATCAGTAGGCAAGTTCCCTTTTGCTTTGCTTTGCTGAGGCAAAACATATTACATTTACAATCAATTTATTTGTGTATATGCTGTAACACAACCTATAAATATACCCCCCCACACACACACACACACTATACTACATGGTATACAGGATCATACAGATCATATAGTGTCATTTTGAGTCAATAAAGGCCCTGTCCAAGTCAAGAAGCAGTTTGGTGGCTTGTTCCATATTTAATAAAAACAGATTCAATCTGCAAATGAGCCAAAAAGGTGGATTCTGGTTGTCTAAACTGAGTTCACATCAAAGAAGGGCCAAATAGGACATGATGGTAGAATTATCCCATTCATGCCGAGTCTTCTTTGAAGCATTTTGGTGAACGTGCAGGAAAAGTTAATTATGGTGTTATGAACCACAATGAGGCATGTTTGGAGAGTTTAGAGCTGGAGATGACTCCCTCCAACCATCACTGCTGCCCTGTCTTGGTTCTACTGTGTCGGCATAATGATAAAAGTAATACAGTCTTCTTTAAGTTTGACCAACAGTTGGAGCTGTTCAAGATGAATATTTGGGTAATTGGAATAGAACTGTAAATGCAAAGGTATTTTATCCCTTTGCTTTTTTTCAAGATAAAAGGTTTTCCTGCTTTAATTATAATTAATTGTATATGGCAACTCCTGCTGGAACTTATCAGCTGCAGGAAATGAAGTCACAATCTTTAGTTTTACCATCTCCCACGTCATCCTACACACACACACACACACCATTACACAGCAGCAGCTCAGATTTACCACCAACCGTGTATCAGAAATGTAAAGATGGAGGAAAGGACCTAAACTGTGCCCCCCAGACAGGAGGGTGATTCAGAGTAATGTGGGACAGAGGGCCCAATACAGGAAGAAGAGATATAGGAATAAATTTCCTTTTATTTTTCTTCTCATCCATGATTTTTATTACTTTGTTACTACCCACTGGTTTCTCTGAACCTATTATGAGCAGTCATCAAGATAAGAAACACAAGTTTAAAATTGAGGAACATGAAAAAAATGCATGAATGTCGTGCAGTCAATTTGGAATTATATGTTTTAGATTAATTAGAAAGATTGGATGATTAGATTCATGGGCTGAAGAAACGTTATTCAGACTATAAAAACCCTGATGTTAATTTTAAGACACATGAAAAGTCCTTTCAGCAGCTGATGCGTTCCCTAAATAACATTTTACACAAGTTCAGTAACTCTTCTTATCTCTGCTGTCTCTGCATTTACACCATTACTGCATTTCTGATTTTCTTGTCACGCCTGCTGGCGCTCTGGAAAATCCCATTTATTTAGTTTAATTTTTATTTTATTCTCTTTTTATTGAGTTTTTTCAAATATAGAAAGAACAAAATGAGCAATCTTTAAGTTTATTTAACAGTACATCGATTCCACTAGTGCTGAAGTTCTTCTTCTTCAGCCTTTTTTTGGTTTCATCTGTCAATTAATTGGTACTTCAGCAATATATTCTGATTCACAGCCAAAACAATGTGCAGTCAATACTATTTTGATATCTCCAAGCTGTCATATAATCATATCAGACACGATAATGCAGATATCACAGAAGAAATGACAAATATAAAAGTGTTCTGGGGACAATTCAGGCTGAAAACTGGGAATTCATACGATTCACACTCAGCTTTATATGATTAGATAATCATTATTTAGATAAAATTAAAATACTTTGATTTGACAAAGATAATACATTTAAATATTCTAACATTTTAAATGATCATTATTTTTTAAAGATGCACTTTGTGGACAACGTATTCAGATCCTTCATTTATTGTAAAACTTGACCTTTGACTGGACTTTATAGCTAGTGCTTCCTGTTGTCCTGGCAACAAATCTTTGGCATCACATGTGTAGAATGTGTGATTTTAATTCCATAGCGCTCCATGTATGTTTTATTGCTTAATGAATGAAAATAAAAATAAATTCCATGACACCCCAGCTTTAATTTGACAGCGGTCCTAATCATATTTGGTAGGAAAAGACATACTTTTGAGATTCCGTGTCCCACATTTGGCAGCGTTTCACACTAACTCAACCTAATTATATCAAGATCACAAGATTTGGGCAAAAAAATATTTTAAAAATGCAACAAAACTCGCTGTGGTGTTTACTGCTGGTAGTCAGTTACACGATAGTCTGTCCAATAGTATGTTGCACGTATAACAGTATAAATCTGTAAGTAGACCTCTGGGGGAAAAGTGCAAATTAACACTAAGCTACTTCGGAAGTATTCATAATAGTACAATACTGGCAAAATACCTGTTTTAAGCAGGATTTATAAAATCAAACTGTTAATTTCAGAACATAAAGACAGAATTAGTGGCAAACCTGCTGTTAGTTCTTTAACAGAAAAATCTATAAGGGTGTTTAGTTACTAGCTGCTTGTCAGATCAATATTTTACATGTAAAACAACTACTCAAAAGTAATGAGATCCACCAACATTAAAATACTATATATTAACCATCTATCTAAATCATTTTATAAGTTAACAGTTTATAATAGTCATCCAAATAATGTTTATAGGTATTTTGCAACCGATTATCAACCATTGACAAATAGTAAACTAACTATTGTTTAATAAAGAAATATGGTTTGATAAATTATATGTTAACCATTAATAGATAATGGATATTATAATGTGTTATAAACATAGAATTTAACTATGTTCTACAGCCAATATTTCCACATATGTTTTAAATGCAGGATTCTTTCTTGTAATGGAGTAATTTCTCATTGAAGTACCATATGATGGGGTCAGGGTACTTGGACAACCACTGCAAGTGCCTGTTTTTGCACCGCAGCATCAGAGATGATATGAGGTGGCAGCTTCAGCCTTTAGTGACACACCTTCTCTTGTATTGTGACTATGAATGTCACAGAACTGCAGCACTTCAACAACACCATTGTGTCTTCTATTGCTTCTGCTGTCAGGCTCGTGAAACGGTTCCCATATTGAGAGCTGAGAGGTGACAAATTAATGCAGAGACGACAGTTTAATCCTTATACACTGACAAGAAGCTGCTATATTCAGAGCATCTGTCTTCATCTTTTGAGATGAGCCTCGGGGGTAAAATGGTGTTTATTATCATGTCTTCTAAGCGATTCTCTGTATTCACCAGTGGTGAATTTTTTGACTAAATAATGTGCTATAATGCATTCAACTATAGTTTAGAATCAGTTACTTTTCACTGGCTGCAGCTAGCAAGCAAGCTAA
This sequence comes from Lepturacanthus savala, assembly GCA_030544235.1. Lineage (NCBI taxonomy): Eukaryota > Metazoa > Chordata > Actinopteri > Scombriformes > Trichiuridae > Lepturacanthus > Lepturacanthus savala. The sequence continues at coordinate 4,535,551 of CM060462.1, read as the reverse complement.
CATGCTAACATAGGCCCAAAATGAGCTTCCCCTCCTTGAAAGACCTGCAGCCGCCACTGGTATTCACTGATTATGTTTCTACTCGGACTCCAAAAAGAGCGAGTAGGCTGATCTGCTTTCAGGATAATTACAGATTTCTCATTTTGTTACATCCCTGCTTTCCCAACTGGACAAGCTACAACCTATAGTCTGCAGGTTTTGGAGAGGAATCCTCGCGATGGTGTGAATCCTGTTAAAAGGAAAATACAGAACAAAAGGGCAACTATACAGTTTAATCCATTACATACAGGAATTCAAACAGCTCATTTGACAGAGCCTTATACTTTTCCTCAAACACCAATAACCCCACAAGCTCTTTCAAAATGACTGCTTTTACCCTGGCTGTGTCCTGCCCTCCTTCATTCCAGCCCTGTGGTCCTCTACTGTCTCTATTATAGGGTTATAAACAAAGTAACCAAAATTAGAGCAGCACGGCATCCAGTTGTCAGGGCCAATCCCAGATGTGGGCTTTGAGAGGGACCATGTTGCAGTGTAATTTAGCAATGGGGCCACTCACTCGCACGTAACCCCACCCCCTTGAAAGTCACACACACACACACACATGCGTGTGCATGTGCATGCACACAGTTACTACTGTCATCTAAAAATAATCAATTACAAGTAAAACTCCTGAATTCGTTAGTTAAAGTTAAAGCACAGAAGTATTATCATTAACTACTACTTAAAGTATCAACAGTATATATGTAAAAGTATGCAGAATGTGATATATTATTATAGGATATTATTCATATTCCCCTTACCTTTTAATACCTTTAGATATATTGGGGAGATTAATAGAAAAGTACTGCACTATATTATATTATATATACTGTATATAAGTGCATAGTGCATGTTTTAACAATTAAAAAAGTGACAATTTAATCTATAAGAATATATTTTATGTCAAATCTGCATCTTAAATTAGCCAAAACTGTCAGAAAAGCGTAAACCTCAAAAAATGTAATTAAGTACAGTACTTAACAGTAATACTTTCTACACATAAATTACACAAAAACACACTGTATTTTCTGTAGGAAGACACTGTTAAAGCAGTAGTACAGGATTTCTGTCTCCCTCTGCTGGTGATGAAGAACTTTTATTATCTGTCCAAGAAGATTCTCATTCGTGAGACAAAACAAGACATTCTTCTTTCCCTAATGACAGATTCGTCTCTAAGGCTCAACACAGAACAGTGAGATTTATCTGAGAATAACTTGCAGCATGTGAGTGTCCTCGCTCGGCTGATGATTTAATAAGGAGACAGAACGGAAAACGAGTGGGAGAGAGAAGTTCTTGTTTACCATGGCAATAAAAAACGGGTTCATCCTGACAAGATGAAATGAGGGAGGTGAAACTGCATTCCATGTTTGAGGCTTACAGCGGTCGGGAGATGCTTTGCATGCTATTACCTAAACAAAAACAAAAAAAACTGTTTTAACTAGAAACACTGTGTTAATAAAAAATAAAAGTAAACATTAAATCCTTCAATCTGAGACATGAAGCAGGAACTTGAGTGATAAGCAGACAGAAGTAGAGCCTTTTATCTCGTCGGCTCCAACAGAACGCGGCCTTCACATTTTAGATCCTTTTAGACTCACTGAGCCAGACAAAACAGGAAATCAGGGGGCATTTGGGCAACAGGCGAGCCTTTGACCCTTGAACTCCAGCGCTGCCTCGTCTTTGAAGTGAAGAGAGAGAATCATGAGCAATTACATGCGATGCCGAGTGTGTTCCCTTGAACATTCAAGCCTCCACTGTGTAAACAGAATCAGAGCTGTGGGTGTTGGCTTCTACAAGTTCATCATCTCTGCTCTGCTTCGACCTTGTTTTGACTCTGGAGCAAACTGACCCGAGCTGTAGTGAAGGAGTGGCCGGTATCACTTCATGAGAGTCTTGGCAATAGTTTCAATTTTTAAAAAAGAGCTTATGTAAAAGCAAAAGCCAGCAGCCACTTACAGTTTTTCCCCCATGCACCCTCCTCTGTGTTTGTCTCCTCCCAGCCTGTCATCTGCTCCCATTTGTCACCAGCTGCAAACTGAAGGATATAAGAAATCACTCAATATAGCACCAATTGCTATAACTTTACCTGGAAGTAGTCTTTTGTTTTAACCCACTGTTACATATTTAGCTAAAATCAAGCAAAAATCAAATAAAACAATATGCATATGCAGTAAATTCTCTAATTCAGGCCAGTTTTCTCTTAGCTGCCACCTCTCCAACCTCTCTGGTCTCAGTTGATCGGGGTAAATAAAAGCCGGTCTCTTATTAGAATCAACGTTTTAAATGTCTAATTAAATGCAAAAATATACATTAGAAAGCCACCAAAGCACTTAAAATATCAAGCCGTGGCTATGGTGGCCTGGGGAAAATGCACCAAATAACCAGGTGAAAGCTCATTTCACCTCCTATACCTGCTTATTCCTCATTAGGGTCACATGGTCTGCTAGAGCCAATCCCAGCGCATTACGGCAAGAGGCAGGGATACACCCCAGATGTTCGCCAGCCAATCGTGGGGCACACACACCATTCACTCACACACTCACACCTATGGGCAATTTAGAGTCTCCAATTAACCTCAGCATGTTTTTGGACTGTGGGAGGAAGCCGGAGTACCTGGTGAAAACCCACGCAGACACAGGGAGAACATGCAAACTCCACACAGAAAGGTCCCAGACCCAGGACCAAGGAGGTCTTGAACCTGCGACCTTCTTGCTGTGAGGCAACAGCTCTAACCCCTGCTCCACCGTGTCGCCCAAGATGAAAGCTGTTGTCATTATTAAATTTTGCAGTTTAAATCTTCGGAGATGCATAAAAGCTAATATGGATTCATGAAATACAGTGTAAATGGGTAAAGGAAGCTTCATTTTCATTGGAAACTTCTGTGGTAGGCTAACTGTTACCATGGCAGCGGAGCTTGCTGTAGAGTGATGAGGAGATTACAGGGAGAGATGAAGAGGAGGAGGAAACTGAGGAGGAGGATTAAACAGAGGTCGTGTCAGTACCTTAATGATTAAAACCGGGTATAATTTTTAACCCGGTGTTTCTTTGGTGTTAATTTGCCACAGGACCTTCTTCTTCTTTTAATTCATCCTCTTAGGTTTATATTGATCACATGTTACTTTTGGAATATTGGATTATATATCTGATGATAAATTAGGTGTCTGCACATTAACACGATCACAGCCTGTAACATAAATAACAAAAACGCTGTACCTTACAGGTTTCAGCATTAAAGCAAGGTTTTATTTTGAAAGTCTGCTGTGTGTCATGCTCATGCTGCATTCTCAAACATTACCCACTGGATTTGTTTCTTAGTGACAAAGATCTTGACTACAAGAACTCAATTGAGTTTTATGGGTCAATAATAAACCTGATATTAAATGAAAATGGTTTAGAGCTTAGGCATCACTACAGAAATTACTTTATAAACTGTTGAACTCCAAAAACATGGAAAATCAAGAGCATCATGTCTGAAACATCCAGAGGACGTCAAGGTTTGTTTTACCCATCAATCTCACTTCAGACTTGTTAGCTCGTCTTTATTAAGTTACTCAGAGCCAGCTGCCAAACCCTCACTGGCAACACAGTGACCTTAAACACAAAAGATGTGTTTTTCTGCATCTAAACCATCTCATGTTGAAATACTTCACAGTCGGAGGCTGTGAAAATGAGCCTCATATTATTCTTTTTTCAGAAAAACATCGTCTACACACAGGAGGTTTAAAGATGAGGCAAACACATCAGAACCTGAACTTCTATTCAAAAGGTGAATCAATAAGTGGAACTGGAAACACACACACACATACACACACACACACACACATACACTCACATGAAAACACTTTTACACTAATTGTACACCAGTCTGAGCCTTAACATTACAAATAATAAGAATATTCTTCATTTGTACAGAGAGAAACTCTCTACACTACATCACATTGTCATTCTGCATCGCAGTAAAATGCCATATAGTCCTACAATATCAGGCTATGCTCCTCTAGCTCTATATTTTGATTACTGTACTATAATTAGACTTTTCTTTGTTGTAAAAACCTGTAATGACAAGAAATAATCTGTGTATATTTTTAAGAAGTCTTAATTTTTGTGTTCTTTAGGTATGAGCAGATGTTCTGTGCAGGAACAACGTTTCACATGAGCCTGTATGAGAAAATGAAAAAGGTATAAAGCAGTAAAGTAAAGTGTGTCGCTGCTGCTTTGAAGGAGTTCATTTTAATGAATGTCCTGCTCAGGGAATGAGTCGGCCATAAATAATTCACGTCCAGGAATATTTACATTCTTACACACTCAGTGTTTGTGATCATTTGTAAACACAGTCTCCAAATTAAGTCTTGTGACAGTGCATATTTCAGTAATGTATATTCTGGCAAATGTCTCCATTGAACTTGTTACGTGTCACATTTTCTGTATCTCAGTCAAATAAAGGACGTGAACCTGAAACATGTCTGAATTAAACTGAACCTGGACAAGGAAAACATCAAACCTCTGAGCTAATATTTAGAATATTGGTGCTTTACAGGATTTAAACCTTAGTTATACTGAGTGTTTAGAATTAATCTTCACTCAACGGTCACTAGACACTGAAAAAAACCCAGGAGCATCCCAGCTAACACATAACACCTATAACATTCTATATGAAGTATTAAGGAGGTTACATTACACATCAACTACAGTAGATGCAAGTTCATGCATGTTCAAGACCACTAACTGGCCTTTTATACCACCAAGTCGGACATTTTAGTGCCATTAAACCACTTAAAACATGGTAAGACTAGGTGGGATAAAGCCTCAAAGACATTGGTGTAAAAAAAAAAAAATCGTCAAGCATCGTCAGACCAAAAGAAAGATGGCGACATTGGAGAGTAGTGAAGCAAGTGGCTCCTCTGAGTCTATACATTTTAAAAGTCTAGAGTTTCATTCATCAATGGTCTGGAAATATTTTCAGTTAAAAGGAAATGACTGAAATGTTGTTTTATTCGTGTATGACGGCCACACACACAGGAGCAGCTATTCTTCCATTCTTCTTCTTCTTCTTCTTTTAATTTTGAATCAGTGGTTTTAGTGTTTTAATACAAATTACAGGTCAAAGCAGCATTAATTTGGCTGAAATTCATGGACCTCATAGACACCTAATGTTTTAAGCTACTGTTTAAGCTCTATTATTAATGTAATCATTGAGGGAGTCGTGTTTTTTTTCTTTTATTTCATTTATGCAAATCAAAATAAATTCCTATTAGTCATTTAATCAGGCCATTAATTAAATGATGGCCTGATTAAATGACTAAATGAGATAATTGACTAAATGAGATGTCTAAATGAGATCTAAACCCAAACCATGACCTTACCTGACCCAGCCTCATGTTGTTGGCCCTAAACAACCACAGCAATGATGTCCGGCTGCCCCTGATCGCTCGTGTTGCTGGACACGGTCGGATTATGCAGGAAAACGTGTGTCATGAGAATACGTCGTCTCAGGACATTCTGGGAACAGAACGGTAACAGTGATTTTATTGTCTTGCAGTTTTAACATCCAGGGGAACATGAAGGGGAAATCTTTAACTGACCTTCCTGGAACATTCATTCAGATTTTGCGAGCTGGGATAACAATAACCGCATTTGCTAAAATTAGCACTAAACGCAAACAATGTGAGGTCAATGGAAATCAACATCACAAACAGATTTTAATAATTATAATATATAATAATATATGATTTTCCTTCTCTGCTGTCGACCCCGTGAGTATCGGTGATAACCTAACAGGCCACATCAATGCTCTGTCCACTCAGTATTTTGTTTGGATGTTTGTGCTTTCTGTGAAATGAATAAATAATTAAAAGATCCTGTGTGAGTGACCACAGCCATTAGTTGCAGCAGTGGCGCCACTGTCCGCATGACTCCGGCTGAACCAGGATCAGTGAGGGACAGGCTCCATCACACTGGGTTCCCTTCCTCTTCCTTTGTTTTCATCCCGTTTCCTTCCTCGTTTTCTTAGATACTGTTCCCCCGATGGAAGTCTAAACAAAATACAATACTGTGAAAGTAAACAAACTTAGGACCTTGGCCCTTACCAAAACCCAGACCCAGGATTTTTGGAGGATCCGAGACAAGATTTTGATGCTCGGCATCAGAACAAGTTGTGCAAAAAGGCAGAGCAGCCCAAATCCAGCATGACTGGGATGACATGTGAATGTGACCTCGGGTAAATTATTAGTTTTTTTTTAATCCCAAACAATCAACAAACATAAAAGATCAAAATATAAAAAAGAGACAAAGCACAAAACATAAATAAATCAATCAAAGGATGTTTGAGATGGAGCAGGATGAAGCAAAAATGCTTATCTAGTCCCATTTTCACAATAACAAATGAAATAAGAAGGAAAGATGTTTTTTAAATGACATTTATATAAATATAAAAAAATAGAAATTGGTGTTGAAGAGATTAACATTGTAAGGAAAGTGCTGGGAATCAGCATGATCATCACTGTAACTGCAGGATATTTTAAATTTTAATTCTAATAATGACCTATTCCACAAAAAAAGGTTACACACCATCGTTCCCTGTGCAAATTATTTCCTAAAGCTGAGGTTAATCTGACAAACAGTCAGATACGTGAGCCACAGACACACAGACGCTCTTTGCTTTATAGATAGATGAAAAAGTCTGGTTGGAAACATCTTTGTCAGCATAGTTTTAGATTCATGGTCATATTTATATTTTCCTACATCTTGAAACAGCTATGCACATCAGATCTTAAATCTGAGCTCATGAGCTCTTCTAAATGATTTAACCCAATATAACCCAATACAGTTATGAATAAGAGGTTGATGATAAAAACAGTATCTTAATAACAATTAGTACTCTAAGTACAGTATTAGGAACATACACTTGAGTATTTCTATTTTATGCTACTTTATATTTCCACCCTAATACATTTCAGAGGGAAATTGTACTTTTTACTCCACTACATGCATTTCATAGCTTTAGTTACTAGTTTCTTTCATGACATTAAAAGCTCCTTTTGTTGATCAGTGACAAATCAATTGCATTAAATCATTTTTGATTAAATGAAACAACAAAACATGACAAATTCGTCGTCAGTCATTTTCTATACCTGCTTATTCCTCATTAGGGTCACAGGGGTCTGCTGGAGCCAATCCCAGCGTGAGCCACATGCATCCTTCACTCGGAGGGACTCAGCGTCTCCAATTAACCTCAGCATGTCTTTGGATTAATGGAAGAAGACGGAGAATCCAGAGAAAACCCATATGGACATTGAGAGAACATGCAAACTCCACACAGAAAGGTCTTAGTGAAGGATTTAAACCTGTGACCTTCCTGCTGACCACTACTAAATATATATAATAATTATAACTCAGTGTTATATACACAACAAACATAAGATAAATACATTTTGCATACAAATTACTTGCAAAACCATCACTGAGATATAGTCAGAACTCAAATGTACATGTAACAGGACACTAAATGAACCATCTCCAGCCACTGTGTTAAACATTTGATGCATCCAGCGATGATATTAACATCCTGATGTCCTGATTGTCTGTGGCACCATCTAATAACAAGTTTCTGTCAGAGCCAATAACACACAACCAGTGGTCGTGCAGATCCATCCATCAACCCATGCAGCTGTTTACTCGGCTAATGCTCACATTAACATTAATGAGGGTTTACACACTTATTTATGCAGGTTGTCCTTTGGCCATCACCCTATTCCACCATTTGAAACTCATCCCCGCCCATCTCATGCTATTAGACATATAATGGAAGTCTAGATTAATGGTTAATTTCCAGGAAACCCCTGTGTTCTGTCATAAAGTGCTTTCCATTAATTAGTGACTGTGTGTCTCAGAGCAGAGGGGGAGAGGAGAAGAGTGATTAATGAGCTCGCTGGTGCAGCCAGCAGCTCGCCTAGCCCCAGTGGTGAGCGTGAGAGTCAGACCCGCAAAGAGAGAGGAAGAAAAATAAATATGTGGCCTTTGAGAAAAAGAAAAAAAAAAGTGCATGGAAATTTATTGAAAGGGTAGTTGAGTGCAGTTTCAAAGGGATTGTGGAGCATTAGAGCTGAACTGTGAGTGAGAGGGCAGAGTGAGGCTTGATTACGCCCTCTCTGGAGCCAGAAGTCCAGCAGACGAGGATGGGTGTGTGCTGAACAACGCACAACAAGAAAAGCAGCTCCGCAGCTTCCAGTTTCTTCCTCTCCTGAGGTGTAAAGTTGAAATATCGTGGCAGGATTCTGCACAAATAAACATGCAGGCTGAATAAAAAAAAAAAACATGCTTTACAGGATACAATATAGAGACGGTAGAAGTCGATTTAGACACACAAAGAAAATACTTAGACATTATGTCATAAAAGCTTTTTCTATGAAAATATCTGGAATAAAGTGTGTTTTTTAAACCTGTTCACTCCATTTAAACCTTCACTAATAAGACCTGGCCAGTCATTTTTGTGGACTGTAGTATGTGTTTGGTTCGTGCTAATATTCCCATATTATACACGTCACAATAATGAATCCTGATGCTCCTGACAGGACGACTGTGGCCATTTTAATATAAAATGAGAGACAAGCCTGATTTTCTTTCTTTTTCTGTTAGAATTTGATTTATATAGTGAGTTAACATTTCATCTGTGATCTGCATAACTTTGCAGAACGAAGCTCATTTATTTTTTATTTTAGGTAATACTCATCAGAACTATGTACTTATATTTTATTCCAATTTCTTATAGTATTGCAATCTGTTTTACATGTATGAAATGTGTCTTTTGGCTCCCCCACTTCTTAGAATATAATATAAAACGTCTAAATTTAAATATTTTATATTATTAAGTAAAAAAACAAACTTTGATTGTTAATTCATTTGGGCTGCTTGTTGTACTAATTGAAGGAGTGGATGGGTTAACATCTTACTGTGAATACACTGTAATCAAATACAAATAAATATTGATTGATTGAATTGTTGTTTAGCTTGTCCATTCTGGGCTACTATAGAAATCCTCAATCTAAATCAAATCAATTCTCAGTCAAACCAACAATTTAATACACAAATCTGCTCGATGTTGCTAAATTTGACGCACTGCTCTTTTAATCTGATGAAAAAAGACTTCCCAACACGTCTCAATGCTTTACATCACATGTTTAATCTGTGGAAAAAGTGCTGGCAGGTGGATTTTCTTAGATTTGGAGGAAGCTGCTTCCACTGTTTCCAGTCTTCACGTTTAAAGTACATGAAAGGGGTTTTGATCTTCACATGTGACCTTCAGAAGTCGTGTGAATGCATATTTTCCAAAAATGTCGGACTATTCCTTTAAGTCAGGCCTAGCTCCAAACAGATAAATATTTTAGCTGGCTAATGTTACGAGCTCTTGGCAGTGCTTCTCTGCAGAGATTCCTTTGGACGTCAGATTAAGAGGGCAGCCTGGCACGAGTCCAGAGGTCTGGCTACACATTATCTCCAGCACCCCTGATGTTTTCATAAAGGGGGCCTCCTAGTCTTTCCAGCCCTGGCCTGTAAGTAGCTGGGAGTGGGCAACAGGAGTGTTTGTGTGCGTGTGTGCATGTGTGTGTGTGTGTGAGTGCTGAGTAAACTGACGCCTTGGTGGGGCAACACACTGTCTGCCATGCCTCTGGTCTTGAGGAGAGCCATTAGGGGAGCGATGAAGCTGATGACATGTTGTTCCTGTGACAGGCCGCCTGGCCCCATGTCTCCTCTCTGCTGCTGCTGGAGCTGCTGGAGCTGCTGGAGCTGTGGGAGCCTGCAGGTCTGTCGTCGCTGGACAGACACGGAGACGCAGGGACGCAGTTTATTTTGGGAGGCGGTGTGGTGCCGGACACCCTGTCTGCTCTCCCACCAGGCTCCGTACACCCACACCCCCTTCTTCTTCCCACACTCACAACACACACACACACACACCTTAGAACCAGCACACACACACACAACCAGGACGCTTTTAGGACATGGAAGACAGTGATGATAACTAAACAATGAGCTTTATGTTTATATTTCATATCATACACCATAAGTGCTCCTGCTGTAACTTTCAGCCCTTTACTGTTCTTCCGCCAGTCCAACTAATTGAGACTAGTGATGGTTTCTTAACTTAATCCATGAAAATAAATAGTGCAGGACATTAGTTTTATATTCAATTTTTAGGGGGTGGATACCTGGATCCCCTCAAATGATGCATCTCATCTTACAGCTCTGGAAAAAAATAAGGGACCACTGCATTTCTTTCTGAAATCAGCATCTTTACATGTTTTCCTGCCATTCTATTGCAGTGTCTGTTGAATTCCAACACATGAACACCTCATTCTGCTTAAAGAGGAACCAGGAGTGGAATAAAGTCACCCAAGAACAATGTAAAAGACTGTGGAGAGCATGAAAGATGTGATTAAAAATAAAGGTTATTGCATCAAATATTGATTTCTGAACTCTTCTTGACTCCTCTTTTCGAATTTGATCTTGTTAATTTGTCATTTTCTGCAAATAAATGCTCTAAATGATAGATAGTTTTATTTGGAGTTTGGGGGAAATGTTGTCAGTAGTTTATAGACTCAAAGAAAAATTTTGATTTTGCCCAAACACATATAGTAGTGCAACAAGTAGTACAATAAGGAAAACTGATAATTTTCGAGGTCAGAGGTCAGAGGTCAGAGAGAGATACTATATAGATACTCTGGTGTGTTGTGATTGGTCGATTTATCTTTTAAACTTTATACATATATAAAAAAATATGTATGTAATAAACATAGATATGGATAATAGAGACAAAAATGGAAAATTAATAATATTATAATGTGTGTTTGTGCATGTGTGCATGCATGTGTGTGTGCGTGTTTGTGTGTGCAAGTGTGTGTGTGTGTGTGTGTGTCCCACCCCTGTATAAGTCAGTGCCACATTTGGGCCACCCCAGTCCAGCAGATCTGGATGTGCCACTATATTCTTGGCCTTGGAAACAACCTCCAGCTCCATTTAGTGTCTTTTCTGGAGCTGATGATCACATGATCTTCCTCACCGGATGGATTTTGCCCAGTTTTTAGGGGATTTTCCTTTTTTTTCTAAGCGTCCACTAACCTGTTGTATTCAAGTCTGCACTGTATTCAGTTGTACACAGTTATTTCTGTGAAATTGCATTAAAATTAAAGTTATATAACCACTTATAGATAACAACATAAATGTACTACAAAATGTTAATTAGCAAGAAAATGTTAATCAGCCTCACTATGTACACTCTTGTTATTTGACACACTATGTAAACTGTGTTTTTCCTGCATTGTTAAAATGTTTTGTCAGAAGTTGGTGTGTTTAGCATTTCACACCTTTTTTTTTCACCCACACCTGACTGGTAATAAACCTGTTGCGTTTTCACCTTGACAACCTGATGTTTAACATGATGTAGTGTTGACTCGCAGGAATGTGTGTTACACCCACTTTGATTTACGTGTTTGACTAAGCTGAGGTAACAACCCTCATCCGGCTTTTATGTCATTCTGTGAAATAACGTGTTATAGAAAACAATGCCGGTGGTGACAGTGGATGAGGTCAGCTAATGTTGGACTGTAATTAAGCCTGAACGCTTTCAAGAGTATGTGATCTATTTTGAAAATCTACCGGTTATATATCATATTTCCCCTGGCTGAGTCCCGCTGGTGTTTATGTGGCCACTGAAACATTCAGCTCTGGACTCCTTCCCTCCCTGCATCCCTACATCTGATTGAGTTACACAGGGGAACACATTTTGAACAGGTGCCCAGTGAACCCCTCTGCACACACACACACACACCCTGCTCTTTGCTTCTCCTTCTTCCTTGACTCGCTCCTTCTGTCATTGTAACATGACTCCCACTTCTTCAGCCAGCCCTGTCGTCCTCACATACTCCAGCAGTTTGGGTATGCTGGGTACAGCACATATAACTGGACATGCCATTGATGCGCTAGGTTAAGGCTTATGATATGAGGTGTGAACGATCACTCATCAGGAACACTGTGTTAGCCGTGCAACAGTAACTTCCACTTGAACCAGTGTGTAGAGTTGTTAAAATGACGGTATTGAGCGGTAGCGGAGTCCGCCACGTTGGCACGGAGACGGGCGGTGGGTGGACTGGCACGGTGCCATCAGGGGGATACCCTAACCCCTGTTTACCCCGCCTCCCCCACGTGATCTTTGCTGCTGTCGTCCAAATGTGAGAGTTTGTCGCTCCGCCTCTGTACCTGGCATCGAGTGCACACAGAAACTGTACCTGACCAATACCTACACACTGAAATAAAGGAAAGAAATACTGTAATATTTGTTTTTGGTGCCATTCTTCTGTTTACCTGTGAACGGGATTATGGAACAACATTAAGTGACTACTAGTAGTGCCTGATGGTCAATGGAATGTTAATAGTAGAATGAGAATTCGACCAAACCTTGGTGATTCATCCAGGCATCTTAATAGTTTTGCCAAATACATTGGATTTGCTGCACATTTGCATGTCAGATAAATGACTGTCTCAGTAATAAACTGTAAAACTATCATCTGGACTTCAGTATGAGTCTGTTTGAATGAGTCACAGTCATGAGCCCAGTTCCAGCCTCTGATTCATTGATCACAGTCACTACATATACCGTAAATGTTTTTGGAATGAAATGAAATTTTAATGAGTTAATTATGCATAATCTGCATGATCTGTTTTACAACTGCGATGCCATTTAACTCAGTGCTAAATATAAAAATGTACATGTACATACACTTAACTTAAACTAATATATATACATGAAGCACAAACCAAATTTCACATCAGTCCAATTAGAATTCAGAAGAAGAATCACACTCCTGGTTGTACTTTACAGTTTGTACCAGCCTGTCAAGCCTTAATGAGCCTTATGCAGCTTCCTGAGGAAAATTCTATATTTAGAGGCTTATTCAGAAAAAATAAGTTTTTCAGGGGCACAAAACCTTAAAACTAAATTAGGAGATGTGCTTCCTCAATGCGTCATCCACCCTCATATTAGAAAAGCCTCTCACAGAATTAAAATGACCATAAAGTTGAATCGACACCTCAAGAGAGGGAGCTAATGGAAGCTGTAAACACAGAGGTGATGATGGTTGCACACCTTAAATGTTCCCTGTGGAACTTTTGGTTTGAACATCACACTGATGCCTGTTTAATTCAGTATTTATAGACATATTTTATATCAGACTTATCATAACAGGAAAAGCTCAGGTTGAACTAAGAACTCATGATGTCAAATATATAAACAGGTCAAACTTTCTAGACATCAGCAGTTAAAATATGTGAATATGGCTGCCAGGGCCATAAGTGAATTTGACTTGATAAGACGTCTTAAAATACATCAGACTGTCTGACTCATAATAACTCATGACATCTTGGAATAAAATATAAAATTCTAATTTCAAGCAACCTAATTAGACCAAGTTAAAGGGATATTCAACATTTTTGAATATTCGCCCATTGTCATGATTTCCATAGTCATAGCAATAGGTGCTCACTACAAGCTGTTTCCATTGAATCAGCATGCAGCCGGCAGGTCAGGCCCTCGCTGATGTGGACATCAAGGTACTTGAAACTGTCCACCCTCTCCACAGAGGAACCGTTGATGTTAAGGGTGCGTCCTTCCCTGCTTCCTCTTAAAGTCCACTATCAGCTCCTTAATCTTGTTGACGTTCATAAGTAGGTTATTGTCTTAACACCAGTGGGTCAGCTCCTCTACTTCCTTCAGGTAGACCTCTTCTTTGTTATCTGTGATCATCATCAGGTCCACTACGACTGCGTAGTTAAAAAAATATACATCTGTAGTCGCCTATAAAATATTTTTTTTACTATTTTCAGCAGATGCTATCGAATGGTCACAGAAATATTCTATGAGTCCTAGAAGCAGCAGTAGCTATATCTCATCTCGCTCTTCTGCACATTGCTACTCGTCACTATTGATCATGAAGGTGACAGAACTCTATATACGCTACATAACAGTATAGAACTGAGTATAGAGTTATAGGAATATTAAAGATCCAAGACCAAACTGATGAAGGGCAGGGCTGTGAAAACAATTAAAAATCCATACTTCAGCACCAAAGACAGCTCCATAGAATCTCCATAGATTTATTTATACACAAATCATGGAGCCAGAGCCATGATTTGAGGTCATAGATTCTAACCTGCACAAAAAAAAGAAAAGTGAATGCATTACATGTTCAGGGGTTGATGTGCTGAGATAATGTTAACTGGACCAGAGAAGTCATACACACCCAAAACAAGTGGAACTATTAAGGCTTCTTCAAGTGGAACAGAAAGGAAGGAAAAGTCGGTTGTTTCTTCACATTTCAACAATTTTTTTGTAGTCGAGTAAAGGAGCTTAGACCAAAGTGACAAGATTTGTGCATTCAACAGCAATCAAGTAATTGCGGTCGGGTTGATACACAGGGCTTCTCTCACTCTTCTGACAAACAGAGTTGGCTGGATGTGCTGTGAGTAATGCATTCTATCGCTTTCCCTGTTTCTGATGTTTAAAAAGAAACCGGTGACTGAAATGACTCCAACCAGAAAGTCATTGAGAAATTTACAGGCCTGAGAGAAACAAATTCATGTTCAAGTAGTGGTTTTAGGCAACATTAGTGTGTTGTAATGGGCCAATTACCCTTTAGTGTTGGCGTCATAAGTGCTGCCAGGATGTTTGGATATGTAGCCTAATTAACATGTCTAACATAACATGACAGTGCTGTTGTGTTTGACTCGGACCTTGTGTTGCCAGGATGTGGCAGCGTATTTGTTTGAAGTCTAAATAAAAATGTGTGTCCTGCCTGACTTTAATAAACAGAGGCTCCTCCACAACTCATAGTATCTCAGTTGGAAAAACTAACATCTGCTGTTGTGAATTAAACTGTCTCACGCAACTGAAACACAAGGTTTTGTTTTTTTCTGTTTAAAGTCAAAAGTCAGATATTAGATACTAGATTTATCTCACCAGCCACCACTGACCTCAGATAAAGGATCAATGAGTCAGACAGAATAGAAATGAAATGATTTTTTCTTTCTGATACTATAAGAGTAGCTGGTTAACAAGGAGGGTGGCGAACAAGGCTAACAAATATCAGACACAACATTTAATTTCACGCATATTTCTTTCAACTTTTATCAACAAACCAGAAAAAAATAATTAAAAGCTTGAAAATTTCCTCTAGGGAAACGCTGAAAGGGCTCCAGGGTCTACTGCCAGCGTGTTTAGCATATGATGAGCTTCTAAACAAATAATACTAGTAAATATAAGATAGTATGTACAAGGAGCACACCTACAACTTTTCAAGTATTTATTCAGCAACGTATGCCCTTTTCAACTGATTACTAAACGCATTTGACATTTTAAAATTCATACTGAATTGTGGGGAAAAACAGCATTTTTCTTCCTCTGCGCTGGTCTCCCATTTGGCTTTAACTGATAAAATGGTTGCTCCTATCAGAAACTAACATGGACCATCATCACTGTGAGGACTTCACTAAAGTTCTAGTGTGATTGGGTGTTTCAACAGTTTAAAACAGATGTTTGTTCTGCTTCTCTCTGAAAATCTTTGCATTGCAGTCAATGAGGAGCAGAGACAGACGTGGCTGCAGATCGAGGCTGCCCATTCAAATTCTGTAAAACTCTGAGATATTCAACAAAAATGATCATAGTCATTGATTAAAAACTGTGTTACCTATTAAAATGTGGAATAATACATTAATACACAAGACGTGTCTTGACAAGTCTCTAAGTGAAACTATACCCGAGCAATAGGCAGCAGTTGGCAGTGCCAAAATTCTGATGATTTGCAGTTTTTGTGCAGATTTTCATGACTTACATTGAGAAAAGTTTGTATTTTGCAGATAATTGTAATAGCACACCATTCCCGATCAAGATGCACATTTTGATATATAATTTGTTTGGGTCTATAGGACAAGTTAGGTGCCGAAATCCATCTGGAAGCGGAATTAGAATAAATCCATGGTAAAATATTGGCATAGACTCGTGTGATTGCCCTGGAGCTCTAATTAAATGATCTGTTGGATGTTGAGTATAATGTCTGCCTCTACTTTTTAGTAAATTATTGATATTCAGTCGTTACTTTTTTGTACCAAACATCATCGTGTTGCAGCCAGAGACTCAGGCTGACACCAGTCTTTCACATAACTTACAGGTTCTGTATTTACGTGCTCAAAAGCACAACCTGTGTTTGAACTACAGCCTTGAAGTAGATGTTTTACAGACGAGTGACTAAGAATAACTTAAATAAAGACAAATAGGCTCATCAGATGACATCTACTTGAGTTAAGTCAACCTCCTTGGTCTCTTTGGCTCTTTGTTAAAGCTGCTGCACGGCCAACAAACACAGGAGCTGCCTATAGATGGTGATTGTAAACAATAGCCGGCATGTTTATCCCATGATTTATGACGTGATGTCACATCTATTGTTCTATATCTACGGTACCCTCTGCCACAGTAGCTAGCAGTAGTTATTTCTTTCTGCTGTCTCTTCATTAATCAGGAAGGACCCTCCTATAGGCTGTCTGACCCCGTCTGACCTGAACCAGCACCACGTTTACTTAACAATTGTTCTCAAGTAAGAATCTGACTTCCTTGAATATTTTATTATGATAAAATTGATACATCCTCCTATACGACCAACATACAAACAATATAATGCATTATTGCAAATACCTTCAAATTACCTTCTAATGCACAACATATATCAGAATTGACCCACACTGATTTCCTATGGGATTTTATTTATGGCCGAGTGTTTCTTTTACATATCTATTATATATATTTACATATATATTTAAACCATCCTATTCATTTTCTCTGCAACTTGAAGAAGAAACCAAGATGGTGATGGTCAAAATCCCATTTCCGCAATGTAGTACGGGTACGGGATGGAACAGTATGCTTATTCCCGTTGCCATGGAAACATACTGAAACCATGGTACCTGTTACCATGGTACCTGAAACACAGGACTGGTACCCTTGACCCAACAGATATTGGTTTCATTCACAATTAAAACATTGGATCCTATTAATATTTGAATCAAAGACAAAATATTTCAGTTGTATCTGGCCACATTAGGAGATTGTTTCGTATTATAGCTGTAGGTTTGTAAAGTGAATGACATTCATGAATGGTCTATCCAGCCAAAGCATTTTAAACGTCTACCTGAACAAGCTAACAGGACTAAAACACTCACTGTAGAACATTTCTACTAGAAAAGATTTATGCAAAGTTGTCCATTACTGATCCATGGCCAAACCATTGGAACACAACATGAGATTATAACTATGGAGTCCATCAGGTGATGCTACTGGTCCCACATACAATTATGGCAAAAGGAACCCCTGTAAAATGGTGAAAACATTCTTCCAAGAGTCATCACCCATAAAATGACATGAATGAATTAGCCGGAAGACAGAAATTACCAGTGAAGTCTCTGATGTGCCTGCTCTTTGGGCTCCACAGAAACCAGGAAGTCAAAAAAGAAATGCTTCGAGCAACTCTCCTCATAATGTGCTGCTCTGATACAGCATCCAGATTCTATTACAGATCCCTGCTTCAAAGGTGACTGATGACGTCACAGTGGATTAGTAAATTGACAATAATTTTAACTCACACTATGTTTCCCAAAAGAGAACAGGTGGTTTCTGGACTAGATTAGAAAAGGCTCCTATGGGTTGTTCATCTTCAAAACACTTTTTTTGGGACAAATGAATGAATTAGGCCCACTAGTAAATTAGAGTAATGATTTAATATGGTGTCAATCATATTGATAACATCATGAGAGAATGGGACATTCTGGAGACAACAGCCTGCAACAGATCTAACGAGCCCAGATTGAATAGAGGGCAAATGCATTGCCGCATGCAATTCAGGTGATGAATGAAACATCCATTGATATAATCTGATCTGATCTTAAAACCCTATTTATACATGTTTATGTTTAAATATG